>JAULCC010176003.1:0-13154 GCA_032358795.1 Nuttallia obscurata
AGAAGCAAAAGACAATGACACTGCTGCTATACGCAGTAGGGAAAGAGAGATTTGGTTTGGTAACAGCAGCAGCCAAGCAACCAGAAAATAGAAAGAAGAACTGAAGCTAACTTGAAATACAGAGGTTGCGTAAAAACTTCGTTGCCTAAGATCCAGGTACATGGAAGCATCAGAGTTAGAGAGAATTGGTCTTCACCAATTGTGAGAAGGAAGACTCCAGGATCTGAACAAAACAGAAGGAACAAGAAAAGCCAGACGAGATAAAGCCAAGCAAAGAGAAAGGTTCATTGCAAATCCATATAGCTTCTGCAAAGGAATCTTTGAAATCCGTCCACTCCATTACCTCTACACAGACCATTTTGAATAGCCATGGACGCATAGAACAGGAACGAGAACCAACAAACAATATTAGAAACCGGCGAGCCAACCCTCAGAGAGGTCGAGGTTGCTATTAAAATAGCACGAGCTTAGTCAGCAACCGGGCCAAATGGGATACCCTATAATGTGTATAAGTCATGCCCGTAGCTGGTTAAACGCTTGTGGAAGCTACTGAAAGTAATATGGAGGAAAGAACAAATCCCCTCTACATGTAAAAGATCTCAAGGCATTTTCACTCCAAAGGAAGAAGACTCCAAAGACATTGGTCAGTTAAGGACCTTATCCCTGCTGAATGTAGAGGTGAAGATTTTCTTCTTAAATCTTGCCATGCGCTTAACGCAGTTCATGACAAGCAACGGGTACATAGACACGTCAGTCCAGAAGGGAGGTGTCCCTGGGTTTTCTGGAAGAGTTGAGCATACAAGCGCAATCAGTCAACTGATAATGGAGGCAACGATCAATAAAATAGATCTCACTGTTGTCTGGCTGGACCTTGCAATTTCAATGGAACTGTGCCCCATCAACTTATCGAGTTTGCATCGGAACATTATCATGTTCCTGAACATGTCCAGAGAATTCTGAAAAGCTATTTCATAGGCATCAAACTTCGGTTCTCAACAACCAAGTACTCAACGGCATGGATCCCATGACAGAAGGGGATTGTGACGGGAGGCACTATATCAGTGGTTCTGTTTGTAGCAGCAATGAACCTAATCATCAAGGCAGAGTCACATTTTCAGGCTTGACTGCACTGGAAGATGTTGTTTTATGGGCAAGAATGTCCTTCAATCCGAAAATCATCAAGGGCTCTCATCATTAGGAAGGACAAAATTTGATACCTTGTATCATTGACAGACCTATCAAATGCCGAAATAGTTCGACATGATTCATGGTAATACAAGCAATGCACAACGTGTCAAACAGTAACTTAAGGATAGCTTAGGGAAGATAGAGGCAACAAATCTACCTGGCAACTTGAAAGCATGGATTTTCCAGCATGGTTTCCTGCCACGCCTGCTTTGGCCCCTCATAATGTATGAAATACCAGCATCTACATTTGAGAGCCTTGAAAGCATGGTCAACAAGAGTCTCAGGCGCTGTTTCGGACTGTATGTTAAGTATGTCTTTTTCAACAAGACAGGAATGCTTCAGCTGCCTTTGTCTTCCCTGATAGAAGAATACACGGTCAGCAGGGCGAGTATTGTGATGACACTAAGAGAATCAGCAGACAAATATATCAGGCACTCAGGCATAGAAGTGACAACAGGAAGGCCCTGGTCAGCAACTCAGGCTGTTCGACAGCCAGAGAGCCGGCTCCAGCACCAAAATATGGTTAGAACTCAAGGCTCTGGGAGACAAGGGCTTGGCAACAGCACAAACCCAATGTGGTTCTCAGCAAGTGCCAGCCAGAGAAGAGCACTTGTTCAAGAGGAATTCAGGAAGGAAGAGGAGGAATCCAGAAGAGTGAAAGCATTGCAAATGGGAAGTAAGTAACTGGACTAGATGGCAGACAACTCAACGAACACTCACGTAGTCAGAACTAAGGAAACACCAGTTTTTTCAGCTTCAGTTCTTGATCAGAGTAGTGTATGATATTTTGCCAACTCCAGCCAACCTCCAGATATGAAGTCTTTCAGATGCAGATATTGTGCTCTTTGTGGTGGTAGAGCAACACTAGAACTTATTCTCTCTTCATGTGAAGAAGCCCTGGCACAAGGAAGATATAGATGAAGACATGGCCAGGTGCTCTAGGGAGAAAAAGGAAGAAGCCAAAGACAAAGTCATCAACTTTGCCAGTGCAGGAACAAAAACTGAAATCATACGTGCAGAGAAGGGACGGCAACCAAGCATTTTAGATGGTGCTAGTGCCTGGGAGCTAACAGCAGACATTGGGATAAGACTGCAGTTTTCTACTGTTGTCCACACCACGCTGTATCCAGACATTGTTGTTAGTTCTGCTGAGACAAAGAAACTAGCCATATTTAAATTGACTGTACCTTGGGAGGAGCGTTGTTCCTAAGCAAACGAAAGAAAAAGGGAGAAGTATGCAGATCTGGTCCGACAGTGTAAAGATGCAGGATGGCAAGTATGGAAAATCCCTGTTGAAGTAGGATGTATGGGGTTTCCCAGCTTCTTCGTTGTGGAGGATGCTCTAGAGTATGGTAATCAAAGGACAAAACAATAAGGCGGTCATTAAGAAAATCGCACAGGCTGCAGAAAGAAGCTCCAGTTGACTGTGGTTTAGGAGAAATGCCAGTAGCTGAAAGCCCTCCACTAATGGGTAGAGCTCGGTCAGCAGTAATGCTCAACCACTTAAAGCTTGTCCAGGATGTAAAGGATTGAAACAAGCAATGAAAAGTGGTATCCAGCTGATGGCATTAGTGGGTTGCAGTTCACATGTATTGAAATATGGAAGACATCATAGCATGTCACATATTTGTCTAAAAGGTTAGTGTGGCATGACATCAAGAATGATTGGATTGTAAAGACATAATTTCCGTGAAAAAATGTTATATATGAACAGTTCTGAAAAGTTAGATAAATCAGAATGTGTCTAAAACTGGGACTTGTATACCCATACTCAAACTATCATCTGAATGGTTTTTCGTTTGGTTCCAGTAGGCTGAAAAATAGGTTCATCTTACTGTTAAATGTTTTGACTAAATCTAGATCTACATGTACATATATGTTGGAAACATTTTCACGGTTCCCAAAAACTCTTTTACAGTACCAACCTCTTCTAATAATATCTAGACTTTTGAGCCATGTCTCTGCATTAATTTACCTCTGCTTTGTTTCGTTTGTAATAAATGTCTTAAAATCAACACTTTAAAAAAACACTTACTTCAGAGTAGACTATACCAAAACTTCATATGGTTTATCAAGCGACTACGATGTTTAATAAAAAACATAATCCTATCCTCAGTCTAATTCATATGTGATTAATTTCTTAGCTAGTTTTGTGTTTAATTTAACCTCGTTTCGACAGTATTTCAGTTATACTGCATCATCATTTGAAAAATCCTTGGTATCAAGGCCTTGATTCGAACTCACAACGGTTAGATGGCTGAGGATTAGCAAGTCAATGAGCATAACCGTTCGGTCACGGAGGCCTCTCTAAACATGATAAGACGCCATGACTAACATTTAATACTTTGGTGTTGTGTATGATATTTCATATAGTCATCCTCATTTACTTAAAATAGAGTGCTTTAATAGTTTGCTATAAATTATTTTATTGGTGTCTATTTTTGTTGAAGTGTGCCAGTAACACTTCTCTGTGTGTTTAAACACGGACTTATGCAAGTACGTGTACTTGTAAATTCGTTAATTTAAACAAATTAGTTTTATTCATTTAAATGCTTATGGGAACAGTCAATAATATGATACTGTTGTGTATAAATTGCTCGCATCGTTTTACCCTATAAAAACATTTGCAAGTTTGGTGATTTCAGCCATTGTTTTGACACATATTAACTTTCTCCTATTGTTTGTCAACTTGACACTGGACTGCATATCTAAAATTCTTGATCATATATTAAGCAGTCACATTTGGTAATTGTTAAGTTATCGTCAACATAAATGACTAACTAAATGCTACCTTTTGTTTGTCCGTCGGTTCTTTTTCAACATAAATTTGAATATCTTGAATTAACAAGATTCAAATCTGATAATAGATATCTAAGCCGAGTTATATCATGTTAACGACAATGAATTAAAGTAGTAGTATTTGTGGATCAAAACTTGCCATAGGACGCCAAATGCATGAACCATACCAATACTCGATATATTATTTTATAATCTGAGATTTCCTAAAACATTTTTGGGAAGGAACCTTCTAATCTCCCTGTAAATGATATAGTCCAACATATGCAATGCGTATCTCCGAAGAAAGACAAGCTTCGGCTCTGACTTCCAACTAGTAAATCAAATTTTAACTATGCCATGCCCCTGTACATAACACTCAAAAGTGATATCAACTTGCTATATTTCAGTAAATCACTACTTACACAAGCGCATCCGCGAAAACATTTAAAGGCATTTACATAACCTTCACAGATCTATCGTATTGCCTTGTTATCATATAAAACTATGATGAACACGTATTTTCAGAACAGTGAGATTTTGTTGCATAAAAGTACTTCGTCGCATGACCCGGCACATTATTTCATGTTTGTTTTTATTTATAGTGACAATGCAACTGCAGCTATACGACAACTATTGTGGAAAAAATGAATTGGAATGAATCTAAAATCAATGTAATATATTTTTTGTTTCTCTAACATCAGTATTACTGTATAAATTGCAGCCTCTCAACAACGAAAATAATGGAGAGGTTTATTCGACGTGAGCCAAACAGCGTAGAAGATATTGAGAGCATTCTGAAACAGTGCGTCAAAGAAAATAAGGCCGTTTTCTTTACTGACAAACAAGACAACCCTGTCTTGACTGACATTAAGTGGCCAAAGAATGTACCAGTAGAAGTAGTTGACCTAACAGTGTTTAAAGACAAAATCAAGGTAACTTATAATCTAAACTTAACGTTGTATCGAAAGTGCCTGTGAATTCCACCGTGTTTTACTTGCATTAAGTAGACACAACCTTCTACACATGATACATTACTTTTTCTTTGAAAACATATCATGAATAGGCAAAAACATGCTTTTTCAAAACGTTACTGCAAGAAAAAAGGCCGCATGTCAAATTACCGAAAATTAAAATTTACTTCACTTTTTTTACAAAAAATGTTCGGCGGCATGTGCGAATCTAAATTATACCTGGTCTGCTCTTTACATCACTCCCTTTCTTACAATGTACTCATAATTTGTAAATTGGTTAAAGGGAATTTGATACCTAAAGTTTTTGTATAGAAATAAGAATAAAGACATATTTAAACCTTACCTGCTTAAGTCAATTTGTAACGATATATATATAGTGTCACGTGCTTTGCTTTGTTATGTGTTATTGTGTTACCATGTTAATGTGTGTTTTGTATATATTTTATAGGAGAGGTCTAAATAGCTTTATAAGAACTTATTTTGTCTACTCCTGTGATATTTTATGATTAAACAAATATGCTTATGATAATATGTATGTTATAAACTACCCTGTATTGAATTACATATATTTACCATATAAAATTCTTAATGGCGTATTTGATATTGTCACAGTCTTTGCAATCAGTATAAAACAGAGACATAATGTTTCAAGAGGTTGTAGAAACCAAAGTAAAATATATGTATGATTTGTTTGTGCTTTTCACAAGATTATATTGTGTTATATAATAACATATAAAATCACATCACAGTACATCATATCTTATTATATCTTATTATATCATATTATATAAAACGCAATATATAATATCAGTGTAATATTATTTCATATCATATTCATATAATATCATATTATGATATAAAACTATATCTTATAATATCAAATAATATTGTGTGATAAGATTACAAAACCTCAACAATTGAATTATGGACCTGTAAATAAACGTCTTTTTGAAAATCAATATCAAAAGACATAGCAGCAGAACAGCAATAGTAGTACTCTTATGATATTTAACTTTAATATTAATTATATGTTTGTCTACCAACTGTATGTGACCTGCAGCTCTAGCTAAATACAAAGGTTAAAAAATTTGCTTTCGAAAACAATAACGATTTGTATCCTTTTCCGGTGTATAATGTTATAAACATGACAAAGTGGCAATTGATACATTACTGTCACATTACCAAATCATATTTTACATGGGATAGTGTAGCCAGCGGGGCCGAGCGGTTATGGCTATTGACTTTTATTATCTCTACCCAAAACCGCTCATGGTTCGAATCCAGGTCTAGGCACTTCGATCTTTTAGGTGAAAAGCATGAGGTATATCGATGAACTACCCTGGTGCTCCCTGTATTTGAAATAATGATCAGAGGTCCACATGTAATGATCTGGACGTCGCGATATGACTGAGTTACAGTCGAAGCGACGTTAAATTTCAAATTCTAGAAACATAAATAGACCTACATGTACCAAAAAGGCTATGAAATATGGTATTGCATTAAAGATGCAGAATTGTTTGCATTATTCAGTGTCAATCATTTCGTAATCTATGATATTTTCTTACGGTCATGATTCACACTCTCTCTGTAGGTGAAATATACTTGTATTTAAAACATATGGACATGTTACAATTGTTTTTATTGTTCCCGTATTTATCTTTCTAAAGCCACTACCCGATTCCATTCCGACAGCGTATACAATTGCAGGAGAAGCAGATGCAGGTTATGCAAGTGCAGTGGAAGCAGAGTAGGTTCATTTATTTGCTTTTGTTTCATCATGATTAATGCGAAACATTTGTCCAGTGTTTGTTACAGACATACTCACGATGGAAACAAGGGACATACATAATTTTGCTGGTAAATTGTTTTTAGTATGTTTTCTGAAAATTTACAAATTCAGCATTCTCCTATATGTTGTTACAGTTAAGCAGAATATTGACATTGTTTTCATCAAAGAGTTATCTCCGTGGATCGTTGCGAAATCTTTTCTATTGATAAATTTTCTCTCGGCATTTGTTGGAAACTCAAATCTAGTATTCTGATAATGTATATATCCCAAAGTGTGTGACATTGTTTCTTTCTGACAAAATGTGTCCAAAAGTGTGTACCTTGTTTCTTTCTGACGAAATGTGTCAATATACAAAGGACGCTAACTTGTCTTGAGACAAACACCATTATCATACAGCCAGTTACACACACTCAAGCACTCATACAATCGTAAAAGAACAATTTTAAATTGACGCATTTCATTATAATCCAGGGTAAAATGAGAAAATGAGTTTGTTTTGAAATATATATATATGTCAAACTTATAAATATATATATTTATATATATATATATATATAAGTTTGACTTATTTGTATAACAGCAACGTATTGTAAACATATAAGTAAAATATGGAAAATAAGAAGTTTAGCCATTCAACTGAACAATATATTAAACTCTGTTTTTCTGGTATTTGTTTGTCGATTGCAAAAATGAGTTGTTATCGCATAAGAACGTAACATGGTGAAAATCACCACTGTTAAGTGATATTCATACATTTTACGGCACTGTCTACAACAATATATAGTTCCGAAGAATTATAAAACTCTTATAGCCATTGTAACGATTTTAATTTCACAGAAATCTCTTGCAAATATGCGTGGAATTCTCGGAGATTCTCCTTTGATAAATCTGGAAACTTTCCACAACTGGGGAGAGACGCAGGAGGCACTTGTGTTAGTGGCACACCCTGTCACACAAACAGACGTTCAAAGGCTTATACATGCTGCAAAAAAGCCAGGGATCAAGGTCAGATGCGCTGGTGAAACTCATAGCTGGAGCCCCATTTTCTCTGATCCTGGACAGCTACTGATATACGTTGATGGCATTGAGAGCGATTACCCGGATAAGAAAAGGATCAGACTCAGTACTAAGGTATTTTACAAATAATGGGTGGATTTATATTAAACGTCGAAAAGTATTAATGTTCACTGCAATAATATTCACTGACTTGATTCAGACGAAACTTTCCTTCAATATATACATTGTCAATCTTAATGAATCTACAGTTTTCTATTAGATATGTATATTGTTTTTACTTACCTGCATCCAAGTTTAGAATATTCACAAGAACGACTGATGACAATTTCAAATGTTTCACCTGCGAACTCTTTAAAGTGTTCGTATGTGTATCACTACCGTTAATTTCTATAGGCAAACGAAGTTGATGTGATGACAGGAGTGAAGACAAAAGATTTCCAAGACTTTCAGTTAGAAAACAAACTGAATTTTCCTTGCAACGTTATTCTCGAAGCAGTACAAATTGTGAGCGTTGTGACTAGCGGATGTCATGTGAGATGTTACTCTTTCTTATTGTATTATGATTTAATCACTTTAAGTAATGAAGTTTTGTTTTGCATTTTCACAAACGCAACGTTTGTTTTATTCACGACCATACATCAGTTAGATGTGATGACATGTTAGTGTTGATGTTGCAACAAACTGGCTTGGTACAATTTACATACAAATCTCTAAGCAAACAAGTAATGATTTCTTCAAATTTTGAAAGCCACAATACTAAAAATAATTGAAGCTTCGCTCATATGCTGTAGGTTTTTATTATCAGATTTTTTTTGTAAATCTGTTGCACATTGATTTGAAATCAACATCTATACGACCAAATAGTATAATTAATATAACTTTCATTGCATGTAACTTGTTATATATAGAGATAAGAATTTATTTGTGGCACACCTTTATTTGGTTTTACTAGGGTGTGGGTTGGACTGCAAAGACGCCTGGTGATTACATTACAAAAATGCGCGTATTTGATAGCTCTGGCACTCTTCGGACATACTCCAAAGATGAGGATGCCGAGATGATGAAAGCCGTGAGTGCCAACTTTGGAGCCTTTGGCGTCATCTATGACGTCACCTTAAAATTAGAACCAGAACAAAAGATACACACAGAGAACACATACGTACAGGCCGGAAGCTTATTCGAGGATGCAGAAGAGTTCAAGAAAATGATAGAATCCAATATGTCAGTAGAGCTCTTTTGGTTCCCTTTCAATGGATCAATTTTCAACTACAACCCATTGAATGATGATCTTTGGATTAGGAAGATCAACTCTACTGAATCCAATACTGCTGAAATGGACGAGGACTGGTATATCAGAAAGGGATTTCTCGACTACTTGACACAGGGGTTTCTTAAAGTCGTAAAGCCACTCTACATTTCACACCCCGTCTTAACGCCATTGTTGAGCCATGTAGCATTCATTACACTTAAGAAGATCCTGTATCCAGAAGAAGAACAGATTTACCAGCAACTGGTTCATGGGATCCATTTCCGGTAATGTTTCCAGCGTGTATCTTTCTTTCATTGGTTCTTCTTCTTGCGTAACGCCAATGAAAAGAACAATAGAAGTTGCACAATTTAAAGCCAACATAATTATCATGTGTTTAAGATCAAAATCATTTTTTTATCAGGAATATTCAGTTAGTCAGCAAGAGTTGTGCAGATGCAATAACTGTGACATTATGAATAATTGAAGAAAACGTAAGTAAAGTAGTGTTATATCGTCGCCAGCTTATCTATAATTTTATATATGCCTAAGATGATTAAACATTTGAACATAAGCATTAAATATCTTTCGTGATGAAATTTATGTCCTTTTTCTGCTTTTCAACGTATATCAGATATGATGTTTTTGCTGGTAACTGTGTATGAAAATGTCTTTCATCTGTGTATTCAATTATTTATCAATCAAGATATCCTTTTTGGTTTGTTTTGTCAAATAGTCATGAATATTGTTTCTATATATACATATATTTATGTTCATGTATATCATTGCAGGCGCTTTATTCACATGGTACCTGTCCGGGACATGGAGTTTGCCTTCGATCTGAATAATGACTATGTAAAGATGAACCAAATCATTAAAGTTGTTCGAGACCAAATGATGAAGTACAAAAAAGTATTGCAATTTCCTCTGAACATCGCCATGGAAATGAGATGGATGGCATATAGGTAGCTCAGATATTTATTCTCATTATAGATTTACATCGTAAAGGGAAATATTTGATGCGCTTTTGGAAGAGACTCAACGGAAACAGTGTGAAATATTTCTGACTCCTTTAGACACAGACTTCCAAATCAATTAGAATGAACATTGTTTTAGATAGTAAACACCTCCCAATAATCAAATCAGTCAATGTTACGTTTCAGAAGCACTTAATCTCATTATACGACTGAAACAAGAAAACTCGTACAGAATTTTATAAAACTGTTTTGCATGATTAAAATTGTTGCTGTTCAAATATGGGAGATTGCTTTAATAT
The DNA here is from genome assembly GCA_032358795.1 of Nuttallia obscurata. NCBI lineage: Eukaryota > Metazoa > Mollusca > Bivalvia > Cardiida > Psammobiidae > Nuttallia > Nuttallia obscurata. The sequence goes on from JAULCC010176003.1 coordinate 10,266, forward strand.
CAGTATGTCAAGTAAAGACGAGCTTATTCAAAAACATAGTTGTTGATGACATTTAAATCGTTTTAATATAAAATTAGACAACCAGTGGTGAATGATTCTAACCAGAAGTGTAACCAGTTTTTCTACATGTTTATTTTGTTTAGTGAGTCCTGCTTGAACCCAGCCAATATCGGCAATCCTGCAAATGGTGGATCAGGCCATGTCTTCTATATAGAGGTCTTATCCCTGGTTGACACACCCCATTGGGAGGAGTTCTGCAAAGACATTGCTAAGGAATGGATGAGCTGTGGAGGTGTACCTCACCTTGCAAAGGAATGGCATTATATTCCTGGGATAGTTGAACACTTTCAAAGTGTAAGCGTTCATTCTTTCTGCAATCATTTTTAAATGTTTCGTTACTTGAGTTAATCTCAGTATATGTATGAGCGGGATGTATCATCGGGCTACGATTAAAGTAAGATATTTGTATATTACCATCATAACAGCCTATTTGTTAAGGCATTACTTTTTTGCAGGAGGTCGGAGTTATGTGACCTTACAGGGGCCTAGTTTGTATGTATCTGGCTAGTGTATAATAGCTACCGATGGTCTACCCCTGTCTGCCTGAAAGGGCAAGAAGGACAAGGAATCGGGTGATGTTCACTTGAGGTTATCATAAGCCAAACCGGCAGGTCCTTTTAATAGGAGTGACAGTCATAAACAAATACTATAGTATACGTTTTGAAGTCTTTGCAGTTTGAGGCAAAGGTGCAAACAAACTGTAAACCGCACATAAACAGTGTGCTATATATAAATCCTAAAATCATTTAGGCAGAAAAGCAACGGCTGATTAATAAAAGTTTATCAGATAGAGTAATGTCATATAATTGCGTTCGGTAGGGTAACAATGCAACATTTTTGTATCAATAATAAAGAATTAAATGTCATACTAAAATATCTAAGTATAATACTTAAATGATAAAGCATCATTCTGCAATACCCATGTTTTATTTACTGACACAAAACTAAACGCACACATGTATGTCCTCTAATGCAAAATCATTATCAATCGAAATTATATCTTACACACCGGTAGAAGTTATGTAATAAGATTACTACAGGAATGCTGTCTGCCAGGAAGCATCGCTCCTACAGTTTCTTTATGCAGTTTTTTCTCCTATGAAAACATGTTTACAACGTATAAGTTTGGTTGTTTACTGTCCATATGATTGTACATGTTTCAAATTGTATCTTAGCAATCACATTACACGTAAACACTACGTATAAATCATTTCAATTTCGTAAAGCTGCAATGCTAAGGCTATGTAGAGATGAGCGTAGGGTTTCAGTCAGTTATATCCGATACGTATGTTCAACGTCTGCCAGACGGCCATAAGTCGCTTTAGAGACCGTCCTTATGCTGGCCAGCTGGTCTAATTCAGACCGTCTTTGTATTGGTTGTCCTCGTGTTGTTACGGCGACTGGCGTGACAGATGAATTCGACTCGCTCATCTACGTACAGATTCAGGACAAGAGAGATGATTTCTATGTTGGCGGAAGGGAAATAAAACACATGATCTTTCGCGATATGGCGAGGACGGGATAAGATATACAGACCTTACTAGGGACTTCCAAATATACGTCAAAGAAGTCAAGAAACGCTTAAATTGGTTCGAACAGCATTAAACTGTAATATTTTCAAGGCGATGGTGGCAATGAATCTTGTTTTCAGACGAGTCGATGTTCTCTTTGCTTCGGGTTGATAAGTTCAGAGGGTTATAGAATAAAGGTTAGAGCGTTATGTGTGTCCCTTGAGCTAAATAGGATTGGAAGCCGCTGGTGGTGACCTCTCAGGTTATCACTGACGGCAAACTTAAATGCACTAAAGTTTTTCAGCCTCACGTCCTCTCTATAACGGCACAGAACCGTTTTATCTTTCAACGTGAAAACGCTGACCTCAAGTCGCAAGAGTATGTCACAATTTCATGCCTCGAGGAACGGAAACCCCATAGTCCAACAATTTGTCCCGTCAAAGTATCGGAAACGCTTTAACAGTTCAAAATAGCGTTAAATGAAAAGTGGAATAACATTCTAATGCTTTGTGTGAATATTTTCATCACATATCAAAAGTGAAAGCTGATTCCTGCGAGAGGGGGGATATCCTCTACTGATAACGACTGTTACTGTCGAAGTGCTGAGGGCGTTGTTACTCACATGGGTCGTATGACTTCATAGTTTGTGATAGTAACGTAATAATTGGAGATTTTGTCAATTTGTTGTTTCATCAATTGGAATTAACTAGAATACCTTCATAACAAAGTCAGTGTGATATATAAATATATACGCCTTTGGTTTTCGTGTAAGTATGTTGTTATTATAAAGGATCATACTCAATATTTAAGTATCATTCTTAAATCAAAAAGAAAAGTAATTACATTGCAATATTTATGATCCTCAGTACGCGTCAAATCAACTCATATATATTTTGGTATATACTTAAAACCGTGTCTGATACTCTGACAAGTGAAAAAATGTAAAATTGATATTCAGTACTTAAATACCATATGATATGTTTCACTTATCGATTATTAGTTTCCAACGTTAATTTTTTTGACTGTACTTTAGTATACCGTCCGTTATAGTGTTACTTTGGGGAGGCATACGTCAATGGTACCCGAACTTCATACATGAATATGAGAAGTTGGTTCCAGACTACAAACCAAAGTACTCACGAAGTTTACCAACCAAATAGTACCATGTATTTTCCAATGATATATGCATATAGAACTGTGGACAATAAAAAAAAAGCAGCATGGAATCGTATTTAATTATATATATACTGGCGCCTCGTATACCCGCGGTACTTGTCATTAAAGTTAAAAATATTAAAGCTTAATATCAATTATCTTA
>JAULCC010176114.1:0-11104 GCA_032358795.1 Nuttallia obscurata
TTAACAAAGGCAAACAACTTTATTGTTCTTTTGTTGACTTCACTACGGCTTTTGATTACGTTATTTGCGATAATTTAGGAAGGGAGGTTTCCCAAAAAGGAACCAAATATTTCATTTTTATAATCATTCGCTTGATATTGTTAGTCATTTTACATTACTTGGAATAGTTTTCACCTCGGGTGGGTCTTTCTCGGAAGCCCAGCTGACATTATCAGGCCAAGCCAACAAAGTAATCGTTCAATTAAACAGTTATTTGCATAGGTTTACAAAAATCTCCGTGAAACGTTATCTTGATCTTTTTGATAAACTAGTCACCCTAATTCTTAACTACGGATGTGAAGTGTTGGATTTCTGCAAGGCCGACACAATTGAAAAAGTTCATTTGCAGTTTTGTAAGAAACCTCTATAAGTTAAGATAAGCACCCAGAATGATTTAATTTATGGAGAATTGGGGAGGTTACCCTTACAACAAATAAGATTTACTCGTATTATTATGTATTGGTTTAAAATTTTACAATGTAATGGCAGAAAATATGTTAAATGTATTTATAAAACGTTACTGAATGATAAAGAAAAACGACCCAACAAAACTTATTAGCCTTTACTAGTAAAAAAAACTTTCAAGGAGTAGGTCATATAAAAAAAATATATGATTATTCATTTACAACATGTAAAAGATTCCTTCATGCAAAATTAGCCAGTCACCTAAGGCAAGATTTTATCCCCTTTTTTCAAAGTTTGGTTTTAAATCATCTTTAATTGATATAGCAATTACAAAATTTAGAATATCCTTAACTAAATTACGAATATCATCACATTGCTTGGAAATTGAAATCGGTAGATTAAAAAACCAAGTTCGACCACATTAAATAAATGGAAATTTTCAATATAAAATATATTAGATGAATTCCATTTTCTCTTCGAATGTACGCTATATAATGAGCTAAGAACATCTTTATTACATGGAAACCTATGGAAAAGACCAAATACACCAAAGCTCATAGACCTTATGTCAACCGAAAATACAAAAACGCTAAGACAGTTAGCATTTAAGATTCGAACAGAAACTCTTCATGTGTAGCGGTAGATAACACACCGTAAACACAAAAAAACATACATAAACACATAAGAAGGACTTTAGTATTTTTTGTATACTGTCTAAATCCTCTCCAATACGGATATATAATTCCAGTGGCTCCATTATCCTTTTGCCCAACACAAATATTATATGCATTAAGTAATTTTTCAAAAGTACAAGGTGGTAATGTTATAGCACATATTCAAAGTTATGATGATTGTTAAATTATATACAATGAATTGCTCAGCGTGCTTAACTAATGATTTGTCCGCCCTTGGCGGATCTTAAGCATATACAGCGATCTCGTCGCAAAGTGAAAACGTTCAATAGTTTTTTACTTGTTTTACAGTCACAGAGGTTTATCTAAGATGTAGGTTATATATTACAAATAAATAAATGATAATTTTAGATTAGAACCAACAAATAAATGAATACCATGCCAAAATTATGTAATGTATGGTCATACCGGGGTCTGGGGAGGGGTTCAATATTTCTCATGACAAATATGATATGACGGCGTATGCAGTGTGGCTGCTCATGTCAACGTTGTGCCTTTGGCGGTTTCATTCCCCCTCATCACCGTTTTTCATTGTAATAAATGCAATCTGATGTAAAAAGAATAGTGAATAAAGGTAGTTTAAGTAGACATTGATCTGCAGTTGTATTACCAAGTGATAGTATATGTCATTTATCATATAAATTAAATCGCAATAACACAAGTAATGTATTATTATCAACCTGTTCCATGTACAAATTAACAAAGCCATACCTAACCCTGATCTGCATTTAAATTAATGTTATTGAAAAAGTGATGGAGTATCTTAAAATCATTTTGAAGAAGATAAAGTATTGGCTTGGCGCATCCGCATGGAACTTTTAAATGGGCTGTATCGTTGATTGTGAGATCGACCCTACATGTAACACGCATGTGCCGAGTGTTAATACAGTGTCGCAAGTGGATGGGTCATGACGAAGTGGAGACGCATAACTCTGTCAAGACGAAGTGAAGAGCAAGATGGAAGTTAAATACAGTTTTCCCCTACACCTCAATAATGACAGCGTGCTCTAGTTTGGATACAGTACATTAAAGAACAATCAGTTCTATGTTCGATGGTTATCATGCGTTGTCTGTTGGTTGTTAATATTCTTGCGTTCCACTGCGTTGTTAGTTGGGCAGTTTTGTCTGTTTCCTTTGTTCATCGAAATGAGTGAAATCGTACTTACATGTAAATATAGAATTTATTGAATACGAGATTAAGTTGAGATTGGTTTTCAGAACTGCTATTACTAACTGATATTTAATGTCATTGATATGAAACACATGACACGAACACAAGGTATGTATTATTATCAGTTTAATTCCAATTAGAACTAAAATAAGGCACACTCAGCGCCGACCTGCAATTTAATTGATTTTATGGATTAACGAATAGCACGCCTTAGATATAGTTGGACACCAACATAATACAAATAGGCGAGTGAAATATAACGTAAGACACGAATTGAAAATATTCACTAACAACAAATGTTCGATGTATATTATGTATTATCTTAAACTGCATGACTTCGTGTAACTAAGGAGAATGTTTATAATTAAGTTTACAGTATTAAGAGTTAATTGTTATGACATTTATACGCAAATCTGAACAAATGTTCTGAAACTGAACTATTGTAACAGAAACTCTTTTTAAATCTAGAATGTGAGTTGCTTATTTGTGTGTGTTTTTGTTGACAACATATTTCAACATAATTACATTTTTGTTTCATATATACCTCGTAACACCAGTTCCAGATACAAAACATTTGTTTTAAATTATCAGTGATATTGACAAGAACTCTTTTAACAAAGACATGTACATAGTAAAAAACATTTATCAAACTGACATCGACATTTTATGCAAAGATAACATAGGACAACATAGAAGGAAAACAAGTTCCAATGTCTTAAACTGTAAGTGGCAGTGTTACTTGAGCTAATTTGTAATAACTTTGGGAACCGTAATAAGATATGGACGACCAAATGGTTGACAAATAAAGCGATGAATCAACCGAAATTCACGAAATAAAGAAACGACCCTCCATTTTGTATAGACTTAAATGTCATCAGTTTTCTATACTTTATAAATGTGCAGAATTTCAAAAGACTGTACTTATTTCAATATTGTAGCTTTTGTGTTGAAATTAAGTCTATGCTAAGCGAAAAACTGTCTTCCTTACTCACACTATATCAGTTTTTCTTTCGCCAGTTTTACCGTTTGGCTCCCAAAAGGAGGTCAATGAGGATTTTGGGGAGATAATACGGCAAGGGCTAATATCGCACATTTGCCTCGTTCTTGGAGCAAAACTGCTAAACTGGCGAACTAGCTACTATCATCTTTGTAATGGATACAGTTTTCCGATTACCATAGGTATTTCAACACGATAAACGTCATATCAATATACTCGTAACCTTTGGAAATTTTGAATCCATGATTGCGTTGTTGTTGACATTACTTCAAGTGGGTTTACCACACTGGTTATAAGTGAATAAGTAATGCGTTTTATCTTTTCAGTATCAAATGCTACCTCATCGAGCGCACCTATAATATGTCAATTCTTTAACCTGTTAGAAGGAGCTTGCGAGGAAGGAACAGTTTGTGGCATCGCAAATGGGACGGCAGTTTGCAAGTAAGTTTCATTTTTTCAGTTGATCGATTTACTGAGTGGTTCATTTGTTAATTTACAATCCTTTAAGCCATCTAGGGCAACTGTACGTGCCAGAAAGAGGAAAGCGGATACAAAGAACTCTTCGGTAGAACTCTTTGGATATTTTATGTGCCCACTGTACAGCACTGGTTCACCGGGTATTGACCCCGTTCGGTCACTTTAACTGACACCGATAGACAAGAGGCACTGCAAGCCCCATGTTTCTAGCACCAATGAAGGAAAGCATCTACTACCAACTTTAAATAACATTTATTTTGTATGGCGCGGCCAGATTACGTACCCGCAACCTTTCTCACAGAAAACGGTCGCCCTACCAGGTGATTTTCAATTTCATTAGAATGCCGGTTAGCTCAAGTGATAGAGCGTCCACTACCGGTGCGGGATATCGCGGATTCGATCCTCGGCCGGGTCAAACCAAAGACTTTGAAATTAGTTGTAATCGCTTTCCGTCCTTGCGCTCAAAACTTAAGGTTAGCATTACGAATGGTTTGTCGATGTCAGGATAAAGTGGTCGGGCGGGATTCAGCCCCACGTGTTTCAGTGTTCTACACTAGGCACACTAAGAAACCAAAGATTTCTTCAGAAGAATTCTCTGTATCCACTTCCCTCTCTCTGGAACGTCCATTAGCTCTAGTTGGAAGAAAGTGACGCAAATTAAATAAACAAACTATAGGCTCTCCTGTCTTAGATAAGTCTAAGCTATCAGTATAAGAATCAGTCGTTAATCATGCGACAATTCGTTGTTATCGTTGATTTACAGTGAGTCGATAAAGGTCAGATTTACTATAGACCATGTTTTAGTAATGAAACGGAGTCTTAATTTTCCCAGTTCTTTACCCGTTCGTTCTCATCTTTAACTATGCAGCACAAAATAGTGACGTTGTGCATTTTGCTGAGGATGTTTTGAATACATAGTCATCAAAAGAGGTATTATAAAAAAGAATTAGGGCTGGGCTGGTGACGTGGTACTTGAGAGCTGATTCACCGACCAGGTTTCAGCTAAGTGGAACATGAAACTACTTGTTTTTTTCCTTCAAACAGTGAATACAGCAATGGCTGCAAAGGTCTCTGTGTTCCTTGTTAAGTTTAGCACATTTTTGAAGAAAGAAACTATTAGATGAGAATGGTATCTCTTTTACCGCCATAAGCAAGCTATTTAACAGTTTCAACTAATAGAAATAAACCCATTTATTTATATATACCCAAAGTTTGCATTAATTTTTTCCCGGCGTTGAACGCCTTTATAACTACGCCGTTATATAGTCCTATTTTGTTTACACGGTATCTGTTTAGTCTCCACTAGTATGTCGAAGTCATTCTAAGAATATGCTCTATTGATGCCTATTGAAATAAATTTCACGCAACCTTTTATCAATAGTTGATTTGAGACGTCGATACGGACACTGACAAGTTCTATTCTTTTTTTGTTTTTGTTTTGATGGACCTACTTCCCACCCCCATCCCCTTGTAATATCCGAGTTGTATTTTATTCGTAGAAATGCCCGAGGAGCTCCGATTGGTCATGTATATGACGTCATGACGTTAATTTGTTGTTGTTTTATTACTCACCTAATGAAAACTAAGAAAGGTTAGTTGAAATTCGTCAGCGTCGTAAAACATGATTTTATTTTTTATTTTTATTTTCCTGAATCTAAGTAAATAAACCCATGTAATAAATCTGCATATTCTACAAGGTGTGTTCCCCGCATAAATTACGCAGATGTCATTTAATATCAATATTACGAAATAGTTTTAACGACATTAAGACTTTAGCAGACTACATTTGTAAACCATGTGGCAAAAGGGTTACAACTTTGTGGTGATATAAACCAACGGTGTTACACATTTTTTAAAAACATATAGTTAAAATGTCATTTAAGATATTGAAACGAAAAAGAAACTCAGGGGAAAATTTAGCGGTGATTTATGGTTAAATATATGAATGATATTAAATGTTATCTATTAATCTTTTAAGAACTATCTTTTATGAATAAGTTCTGAAGATTTCATTGGATTACGATCTTTAGTTCTAGAGTTATTGGAACAAATTGGGCGATAGCCCACAAAATCGTAAATTCAAATCGGCGTATAGGTCTCCGTATCGGGTATTCAACCTCCCGCAACTGTCACAGCCCTTATTATCCTATGCATTGAATTCATAAGGGTGTTTATATTTCTCATTGGGATATTGTTCCACTCTTCCAGCAAGGCAGTTCTCAGTTGCTCGAGCGTGGTAGGGATGTTCTGACTCCGCCTTACCCTCCTGTCCAGTTCGTCCCGTAGATATTCAGTTAGAGACATATCCGGACTGTAGGCTAGCCAGACAAGTGGCTGAATGTTATGATTCGCAAGAAACTGTCTACAAGCTCTCGCAACTTGAGGTCGGGCATTGTCTTATTGGAAAATGAGGTTACGATACGTTGTTGGTGAATACGGCGTTAATGATTGCCTATTGTATTGTTAGAAGGAAGTTTCAGTGGCGGTAACGTACCGATTACGCAGGTGGACAAGGCGTATATTCCTTTCCTGACGTCGTGTCATTACGCATGGGCGCGGTCGCGGTCGGTTGGCAAGCCTTTAAGTTTCTCTAAGACTACGAAAAAGTCGCTTTATGGTAGAATTATTCACGCGAAGCAGCCTACTGTTTGATCTGACTTTGCATTAGCATCGCAATGGCCTGACCACTCTGAACTTCCGTAAGCCGTCCGATTACCAAAGGAAATAAACTGAGTTTTAACTACGGAAAACAGTGTGTCAATCTCTAGAGTATCGAATGATATGAAAAGATGTGCTGACAAAATTATCAGAATTATTCTGCATGGAATTGTTGCTTTTTATGGATTGCACTCCGTGACACGGTACGTTGTACATGTTTCGGTAATTTTACTTTTCGTGTTAAGCAAACATTGAACGAGATAATAATATGACCGCTTTTCATGATCTTAAACAAATTCGTTAAAAAGATATTACATATTATTTTACCCTGCGTATCTTTTTCGTTTCAGTATAGTTTTTGTATATTTGTCATTGTTTTAGTCAATAATGTTTTTATTTTTATTTTAGCAATGTTTATGTTCAACTGTGTGTCTAATGTCTATGTAACTTTATATTTCAGATCCCAAGGACGTGAGTTACTTATCTTATATCTTTCAGTTGAAAAGCATGTGTCTAACTTCATAAAACAAATTGCACAAAATATATCGAAATATCAATGTAAACAGGTGATTACCATTAAAAAAGTTAAAAGTATGAATGTTTTCAAAAGATCATTAAACACACTTATTCATCAAGATATACGGAGACTAACGTTGAATTTAGTTAGGCACTACGTACTGGCTCTACCCAGAAACTGACAAGCATAAGTAACTTTACGAGGGTTGATCGTTAAGTTCGTGGACAAATTTGATAAAACACCAATTCGTAAATTCGTTTCTTGAAATACCTATCATATAAACGTAAAATCGATCACCATAGCAACGTAGTGTTTCAAAACCGCAGTTGAATACTTTGAAATTATTCTGCAACTTTAACGTATATTTTGAACTCAATTCGGCACCAACCTTCCTTATACGGAAATGACGTCAACGTAGATACATAACGTCATTTAGGGCATAAGAAAACGACGTTCTGACGTTTTCTTGTCAAACAACAGCAATGTCAAGGGAGACAGTGTTGTCCGCGACAAAACGTCATACGACGTGAAAGTAAAAAGAGCGGTCATTAAATTTTGTGTAAATCTTGGAATGACGCCAACAGCAACTAACGAAAATATAGAAAAGGCTTCAGGAAAGAAGAATGTGTGTCGATCATTGGTTTACAAATGGCACAAAAGATTTAGAGACGGATGGTAATCTATCAATGATGACATGAGATGCGGTCGACCGATAGCGTCACAAACGTAAGGCTTGTGAAAGAATTAATGTACAAAGACAGACGAACGACGATTTTGCAGATAAATGAGTCGAGAGATTTGAGTTATTGATTGATACAGCAAATACTAACAAATACTTACACATGCGACGAATAAGTGCTATGTGGGTATCTAAATTATTATCGGACCAGGAAATGAACAATCGTGTTGAATACAGTCGACGTTGACGTCATTAAATTACGCAGGACCTGCGGTGATCACTGAGACATGGTTGTTGATAAATGTTTATAATATTAACACAAGTCGTTATTTTGTAATGAAATGTTGTCATTCCATGAATCAAACATTCATTTATATCATTCTCGGGTTATTTACACAATACCTCCATTAATTTTTTGGCAGGCCAGGTTGTCCACGAACTTAATGATTAGCCCTCGTATAGTTGATATTCTCGCAACATAATCGAGTTGATTTAAAATTTTAAATATTTAACCCTTTCGCCACCATAAGCAACTCGGTGATATTTTTGCAAACAGTTTGAATCCAGATTAAAAGTAACTCAACGTCTCATCAGTATCCAAACTGTTTGACATACTGCTTCCTTTTTTAAACAGAAATGCAAGAAATATCTACTTTGAACATACTTGTAGAGGCAGATGACGATATATACAGACGGAAATTATATGACGCCGAAAGGCTTAGATTTAATACTTGTTTTTATATTTCAGATGACGATTCCATTATCATTGGTGTGGTGGTAGGGACAACATGTCTTGTAGTTATTGTTGCAAGTGTGATTGCCACATGTGCCTACATAATATACCGCAAGAAGCTAGTAAAACCCTACATGTATGTATATAAGCTAATTTTTCACATAATGATACTTACGGAAATGACGTCATTACACTCGGAATATATTTTTTTTGCTAGCTTCAGATACCTTCTGAATATTCGTTACTGTGAAAAATATTTTGCGCCTGCGACAAATTCGTAGCTAAGACTCTTTTAAAATCTAACTTTGAATTGTTATAATCAAATAGAGTTATCTAAACACAAATAAAAACATTTAAAGGTCTCATGAAGTTTAAATCATAGACAAATATCATTTCAAAGAAACTGAAAATATTTGCCGGTCTTATTTAGTATGACTTTAAAGTGTTATGCTTTTCATCGATGAAATTCTTTTGATTGATCGATTTATTTGTCAAGCTGTTAGTCCTCTCCTTTTGTCGATGTAACGCCAAAACGTTGGTACATATTGATGTTAATTAACTAGTAAATCAATTTCTTATATCTTATATTAGAATCCAGAGCGTTTAGAAAAACGGTTTTATTTGAATCCTTCGGGTTTCCGAAATGATGAAGGACAAGGATGAAGGACAAGTAAAAATGTTTTCGAAAAATATATGATCACATGACCACTTTGTGTGGCGTATCTCAATTAGTCAAGATAGAGCTGGAGTGTGACACATTCAATAAGGTCAAGATCGGGTCGAAAAACAATTCTTGGAATGATTTTGTTGATGTTAGCAGTACCCAATTTGACACCATTAAATAAATGTAAACAAATCAGACTAAACTTGACGTCTATATGTAACTTTCCGAGCCTCCTTAAGATGACCGAGTGGTTACGGTCGTTCAACTAAATGGCAAATGTGTGTGATGCAGTCAGTTCTTTTTTGTTGCAGGCTTGATGACAGGTCTGACACTTCGTCCACCGTATCTATCCCAGTATTTTTCGCCCCTGTTTACGGTGTTACGAAATGGACCACATCTAGTACAGACCACGATGTGAGCGACTCTGAACAAGACTTCTCTGTAAATAATTTGCTAGGGCGTTACCGGCAACCTCTCGATCCATTTAGTCGAAGGGATTTTGACACGGTAAATGACATTTATGGGTATTAACTAGTATAATTTCTTATAAGAATTCCTTTACGTAATCAAACTTGTTAGATACATAAATATTTTTCAGACATGGATAGCTTTAGGTTATTAAAACAATCTTTACCTATCCAGAATTATCAAGATGAGTGCCAAAAGTTGGAATGGCATTGCTTGAAACAATCTTTATATCTCTGATATTATTCGTATAACAATCCATATATTATCAACATCTGATGGTTTGCCTTCGAGTAAGATACTTTAAATATATGTGTGTGTGTGTGTGTGTGTGTGTTTATTGAAACAAAGACCATAGGTTAAACAGTACAGTATTACACAATCCATTGATAAAGTATAGTCAATAATGTTATTATTTTTAGCAAACACACCGATACATTTTGTTGTAAACATGCATGTACAGTACTAAGTTATTTAGAAATGTAATATACAGTTTAATATTAAACAATCATATTTATATATTTTATAAGTTTAAGAAAGTGTTGTACAATTCCAAATGATAAATATGCATATACAAACATTCATTTACAAAGCACTTTTGCGTTATGAATCTCAGATCTCTTCTTTATTTTTTTTAGTTCTGTAATTCCATACAATAATTATTTTTTGTAAATCATGTAATGAACAATGACCGGCCGGGGCTAGTATATGAGTGGATTCTGTAGTTGTCTCCCGTCCGGACACGTAGGTTCTTTTCCGGGATTCTGGCTTTCTCCTACAATAAAGACTAGAAAAACGCCTCCATCTGCGCCAAATAAAGGGATTAATATAAGTTGTAAAAACTTGTTTCTCAGCAAAATAAAGTTTTCACTAACAAAGCAGATGTCATTTCACCTTTACCGTTACATATATACAAATAGAAATATTTACCGATTGAGCACACAGAGCACTCAGTCGAAAAGATTAGTGATAAATGAAATCGACCACATGAAGGTTTGTGTATATTACAAAAAATTGCAAACCATTTATTTATCATTTAATCTTTTATCTTGATACTCAGTCGGTGAACTTTTCTAGCTATGAGTGTGAAACGGTACAAGTTAAAGTCTGATATAACATAAAATGAAATAACATTACTTTATTCCTTAAAAAATTTCACAGTGGTTTAAGCCTTTGTCAGGCAAATTTTAACAGTATGAACATATAGATTATCAGAGTTGTAATATACTAATAGCATAAGTAGATACCTGTACATTGTTTTGATGTCTCTAGAACTATTTAGTCATTGCAGATATATAGTTTAATGTTATAATAATCGGAATATGTTAATTTTAGATACAAAATGGTCAAGTTTATAACATACATGTATTGTATAAATGTAATATGAATCATGAATTCTATCAGAATACGCAAACATGTTATAGAGTGCCCTTTACTTAAGCTGAGATGTGTTGTATTAGAATTTGTTTACATAAATGTGTTGTGGATCGAAGGCCTTAATGGTTGTGGTATTTTCCCATTCACATTATTACCAGATAGAACCTTTAGATACAAGCTTTATATCATTTAGTGTCATATACATGTACTTTGAACACTCCAAATATTAC
>JAULCC010176225.1:0-13150 GCA_032358795.1 Nuttallia obscurata
AAGAATATCAGATTCGTTTTCACTTGATATAAAATTTTATTAGACTCGTCCTGGAACCTTTATTTAGCTCGCCAGAGTTCCTGGACCCGTCGAATGAAATGTTATATCAAGTGAAAACTCATCAAATATCCTCTATATATCCCATTCCTATGGCATGTATATTATATGCAAATAAAAATGTTTAAATCAATATATCCCCCCCCCCCAAAAAAAAAAAAATAAATAAATAAATAAAAAAATAAAAAAATCTTATAAGTTTCAAAGTATCTCCCAAATATATAAATCTGACTAATTTAAAAATAACATCCAAAATTTCTCCCAAATTAATTATTGACAAACTTGACTAGTAATTAAGATATATTGAAAGTATCCCTCCTATATATAATTGACAAGCTTGACTAGTTTACGAGTCGAATTCAAAATATCTCCCCAATTGTTTTGAAAAGCTTGACTAATGTTTATGTTATATTCAAAGTAATCTCCCCATTTTATTATTGACATGCTTGATTAATTTAAAAGCTTATTCAATGTATCTCCCCCAATTAATTATTGACAAGGTTGAGTAGCGTATAAGCTAAATTCCAAGTATCTCCTCAAAATATTATTGACAGGCTTCAGTGATTACTGAGTCATATTAAAAGTATCTCCGCAATCTATTATTGGCAAGCTTAATTGGATTTAAATCATATTCAACTTATCACCAAATTGATTTATAAGTTCTATTCAACATACCTCTCCAATTATACATAATATTAAAAAAAATAAACTCCCCAATTTATTATTGACAAGCTTCGTTGGTTTAATGTCATATTCAAAGTGTCTCCACAATTTATTTTTGAAAATCTTTCCTCATTAACAAGTTATATTCAAAGTGTTTCTCAAATTTTCTTATTTATTTATAAGTATTGTTAGTTAGTTTAAACATATTTTATTGCACCTTTATGTTTCTAGTTTTCTAGTTTATATGATACAATCAAGGCGTTTTAAAGGTTTGTATCAAACACTGATGTGCGTACCAACTATCAGCTGGTGTCCGACAACCGGTAAATATGTTTGTTTGTTTGTTTTTTGCTTGATTAGGAATGTAACGTCGCATTAACAGTATTTCAGTCATATCGCGACGTCCAGCTCATTACAGGTGGAGGAAGACCCCAGGGGACCCCTGTGCATTATTTCAGGCACAGAGCGCACCCGGGTTAGAACCACCGACCTTCCGAAAGCCAGCTGGAAGACTTCCTCACTTGAAAAATCCGAAGCGCCAAGACCGGGATTCGAACCCACAGCGGCAAGGGGCTGAGAGATTGGAAGTCAACGACTATAACATCTCGGCCACGGAGGCCCCTAGATAAATATGTAAACACAACAATCAACGGGTTTTAAAAACATCCAATGCGCTAATTTGATTAATTATTAACATCAATTAATCGATACTTATCATAAATAAAGGGGTAAAAGTATTCGGAAACATGGTTAGCTTTCCAGTTTGTTTTGCACGATATTCACATAAATGGATACTTAACATAAATACAGGGGTAAAAGTATTCGAAAGCATGGTTAGCTTTCCAATTTGTTTTGCACGATATTCACATAAACTAAACAACATGAAAAAAGCCTATTGTCCGCCAGTATTGGCGTAACATTCGGCAAACATCGTTGACTTTCGTTAGTTCTATCTAATTATATGTATATCGTTATACTGTTCTTGTGTTGCACCGCACCTCAACACTATATGTTATATGGCGCCATTCAGGAAAAAACTTTTTGGATCAACGATTCATTTTCATCGAGATAAAAATATAGGGTATGGATCCAACAACTTAATACCTGATAGTGAATCAGAGATGTAGAAACTCCATATTCAAGTAAAAACCCTGTTAGTCGCCTCTTATGATCATGCCAGGGTTAAGAAGTGATCCAAATTCTACATTAGCACGCCCCAGGCCCTAATAGGGTCGAGAAGAGTAAAAATAATTGCGCTTAAAGCTAACGCTTAAAGAAATCATTTCTGAATAAAGGTTTTATTTCTATGTATCATTTTGCACTATTTCCCCACAAAACTAAACTGACAAGATACATTTTGATGATGATTTATTTTACTCATACTATATAGTTAAATTATTACATCAAAACCTAAGACTACGTTTTGCCCAAGGTCCAAAAAAACAAGAGAAGTCTTTTTCTGGTCAGACCCAACCTCCATGATAAGTTTTAGGGCCATTTGACAAGGCAATGTTGAGTTATCAGTCGGACAAGCTTTTCACTTTCAATATCATTGTGACCTTGACCTTTGTTTATATGACGTAAATCAACAGGCTTTCTCTACTAGTCAGACCCAACCTCAGGATTGAAATTGTAGAACATGAGGTAAATGAATTGTTGAGTTGTCAGTCGGACAAGTTTTTCGCGTTCAATGTCACTGTGACCTTTGACCAAATGACCTTAAACTAATAGGCCTCTTCTTCTAGTCAGACCAAACCTTCAGGTTACGTTTTGAGAACCATAGGTCCAGGAACTGTAGAGTTCTCAGTCAGACCAGCTTTCGTGTTCAATGTCACTGTGATCTTGACCTTTGACTCTAGGTCCTCAAAATCATATGGAGTCTTCTACTGTTCAATGTCAACATCCAAATAAAGTTTGATGACCGTGTGTCCAAGCATTGCGATTTTTAAGTCAGACACACTTGTTGTGATCAATTTTTCTGTGACCTTGACCTTTGATCGGGGTCCTCAAAATCCGGAGGTGTCTTCTACTGGTCAGATACAACCTCCATGTCAAGTTTAAGGGCCATAGGACAAGGCAACATTGAGTAATCAGTCGGACAAGCTTTCACTTTCAATATCACTGTGACCTTTACCTTTGACAAAATTACCTCAAAATGAATAGTCTTCCTTTACTAGTCGCATCTATCCTCCAAAATTAGTTTGAGAACCGGAATTCTCCAGGCATTTTTGAGTTATCAGCAGGACAAGCTTTTCGTCTTCAATATCACTGTGACCTTTACCTTTGACGAAATGACCTAAAAACAATGGGGGTCATCTTATCATCATTATGATTCTCCCAAATGAATATGAGGACTGTAGATATATAGACTGATGAGTAATTGATCATAAACTATTGGTCTACCAGCCTACTGACATGCGCTAAGTAATATACCCAAATTTCTTTTTGAAGGAAGGCATAAAAAATTCTATTAATCTGATCATAAAGCTTGACGTAAATCATGCTTATATTGTTAAAAGCAGTAATAAAAGAAAGACTGTTGCAAAGCAAACAATATGGCTAAACATTTTAAAACAATTTTTAAAGAATATAAACCCTTATGTGCACGATATAAAGAATCCTCAATGTTTTACATTGGGCTGAAAATGGGTCCAAGTGTGATAAGCATTAATAAAAACTCACAGTAGACCACTCTGAAGTCAGCTGAAAGAAACATCAAAAGCAAAACATTTAGTGTAAATAAACTACAAAACAAGTAACTGTTATACTCTGCATACCTTTGTAGTAAAATAATAATGATTTATGTAATTTTAAAAGTAAGACAGTTTGAAAGTAATTAGATGATATATCGCTCATCAGACTGAAGAAGAACCAGAACACCTAACAAAGATGTATGTTCAGGTTCATGGCATGAACAAATTTACAACTACCCCATTAGTTAATGATCCTTGTTAAATACTGATTTGTAGCATTTGACAAATTCTGGACAAGAAGACTTCTTAAGAGATATTTCTTTCCCATTTACTTAAAACTATGTCCCTGTGTTTGTTTTCTGTTGACTCAGTGTAATAATTTGAGCAAATTTGGTAGATGACTACCCTTTTATCAGCAAGGAAGCAACAACCCAGACAAGGCCTTTTTTGTCTGCAATTTGACCTTTAACCTCAACCTGTGACCTCGACCTGGTAGGCAAATAACTGGTTATTGTATGGGACACATTGGCTCATGACAGTAAACAAATGTGCCAAACTATTTGAAAATCCTTCATTCAGTAAGGAAGTTACAGCCCAGACAAGCATTTTTAGTCATATATTTGACCTTTAACCTCAAATTGTGAACTTGAACTTAAAGGTAGAGATCTGGTTATTGTATGCAACACATGGGCTCATGACAGTGAACAATTGTGCTATGTCATTTGAAAATCCTTCAATCAACAATGACGTTATAGCTCAGAGAAGCCTTTTTATTCTTAAATTTGACCTTTAACCTCAATTTATGGCCTTTACCAGGTAGGTAGAGACCTGGTCATTGTATGCGACACATCGTCCTATGCCAGCGAACACTCGTACCAAGTCATTTTGTGATCAGTGATTAGCAATGAAGTTACAGCCAGTACAAAACCAGACGGACGGACACATTAACGCACGCAAACATGGACGGACGGACGGACGCACACACATACACTCAATTCTGAAAGACATTAGGACGGCTATGTCTATCTCCCTCACAGAGGGGCTCAACAAAAAGATAAAATGAAACCGTGTCCTGCTATGTTGTAAACCATTATTTCAACATATATAAACATATTAATTGAACACTGAAAAAGATTTATTATAGCAACCTTGCAAATGCAGATTTGCATCTGATTTTTATAATTGTAATAAAATTATTTGCACACAACAAAAACAGATTAGGGGAGGTTAATGGCTACACAAGAAACAGTTCTATTAGTTAAACTGTCATCCTGTCCAGATAAAATTTCAAAATTTTAAACAAGTAAATAAGTACTAATCATTTATAACTTCAAATATAGTTGATTAAATCTATTCAGTAAAACCAATTGATGAAACCCAATATTTATTGAAACTTCACTTTTACTTTAAAATTTATATAAAATATAATCATAATATAACTATTTATATAGCGCCCTATCTAAAACATACTCTAAGGCGCTTTACAACATGAATCATAAAATTTACAGAGCAATAATGAAACCAACATGAAACATAAAAATATACAATACCCTAATAAAACAACACCTAAATGCAATTTCAGTTAAACATGTTAAGAAGTTATACCTAAGATATGAAGACAGTGTTCTTTAAAATTATTAAGACAAAGATTTAGAAATTTAGATTTAGAAATTCTAGAACATTAAAATAACATAAAAGAATATGAAAACGGATGACGATTAAAAAATGACGAAAGGCAAAAAAGACAAAGCAAACATATAACACTACTGTTCTTTAAATTTATCAAGATAAAATTTAGAACACATTTAAAATAACATAAAAGAAAATGAAAACGGATGAAGATTAAGAATGATTAAAGACAAAAGGACAAAAGTAAACATGTAACACTACTGTCGGGATGGTAACACATTACATCTCATATGCCAGAATGAACAGATGAGTTTTAAGAGATTTTTTTAAAATCAAAATGGAATCTGCTTTCCGTATGGAATCGGGAATATTGTTCCAAAGCACTGCTGCTGCCTTATCAAACCGGCGTTCGCCGTTTATTTTGGTGCGAGTACGTGGGACCTCCACCTGGAGAGCCGACTCAGATCGCAACGATATAGATGGAGCATATAGCTTTACAAGGTCATTCGGGTAAACTGGGACTAGTCAATTCATTGATTTGTGGACGTAAAGGAGGATTTTATACCCAATTCTGAATTCCACAGGCAGCCAATATAACTGGGCCAGAACTGGTGTTATGTGCTCAGACTTCTTAGTCCTTGTGACTAATCGAGCGGCTGTGTTCTGTACTCGCTGGAGCTTTTTAAAAAAGCTTTGTTGATGCCGTAGAGAAGAGTATTTCCATAGTCAAGTCGAGATGTCACTAAAGAGTTAACCAGTATTTTGCATGCATCATCCGAGATGTATGGTCGGATGCATCCAATGTTTTGTAAATGCATGTAACAAGATCTTGAGATTGAGTTGCATTGTTTTTCCATGCTTAGGGTTTTGTCGAAGAAGGTTCCAAGGTTTTTCACATATGACGCAGCCTGAATAACGCTGTCTCCGAATTCAATCTTAAATCCTTCTATACATGCTAATTGTGACTTTGGAGCAAACACAATGAGTTCTGTTTTGTCCTGGTTCAATTTAAGTAAATTTGAACTCATCCAATTACCGATGTCTGACACGCAATTTAGAAGTTGAAAGACTTGTCGTCCCAGCTTCCACATGGCTCAACTATAATGTATACCTGTGAGTCGTCTGCATAGCAATGATATTCCATGTCGTGACGCTTACAAATTTCGCTTATTGGCTTCGAAAACAAGCAATGCAGCCGTGGGCCTAACACAGAGCCTTGAGGGACGCCAGTTGCCAATGTTTGGGCTTTGGACATTGATGATCCTACGGAATGTGTTCTGTTGCTAAGCTATGACTTTATCCAAGATAGCGAATTTCCAGTAAGTCCATATAAGTGTTCAAGTCTTCTAAGCAAGATGTTGTGGTCAATAACATCAAAGGCTGCTGAAAGGTCGAGCATAACAAGGATGGAACAACAGTTATTGTCAAGTGCAGTGCTTATATCATAATGACCTTTAAGTAAGGCAGTTTTTGTTGAGTGCAACGGTCTATAAGCCGATTGTTTATGATCATGAAGGTCGTTTTGATCCATGTGCTGACCAATTCTAGCCGCAACCACCTTCTCGATGATTTTAGAAACAAAGGTAGTTTGAAACCGGGCGATAATGTTTTAGATTGTCTTTGTCCATACCAGGTTTCTTCAAAAGTGGCCTGACAGTGGCTTGTTTAAGGTTATCCGGAACTAGCGATGCATTTATTGATTTGTAGACTGAAGTTGTAATGGTAGGTAGAAAACTAGAAACGAATCCCTTTAGTAAGTAACCGGATCAAGGTCACGTGACTTTGTTGGTGCCTCCAATAAAATTGTCTTTACTTCATCGGAGGTAACTTGCTGGAAGTCAATGAGCGGCACTCCGTTGAATTCTGTATCTGCCCTCAAAACATCTACATGATTATTGTCATTTTTCTGGTTTGCTCTCTGTAGATTATCGTGAATTGTATCTATCTTTCCAAGAAAATAGTCCCCGAATCTGTTAAACAATTCTTCTTCGCTTCTGTGAGATGGCAAAGCTACATAATTGCTGTTTCCTATAAGCTTGTTCGTAAGCCTGAAGAGCTTCTTTGTATTGCTTCCACACTCAAGTATACCTGCTTGCTTTGGAATAGGAGTTTGCTATGGGTTAGACACTTGCTTTTATAGATTTGATGATGAACCTCTAGCTTTGTGCGCCTCCAGATTCGTTCCGCTTTACGTTTATCTCTTTAAGTAGATTGCAACATCTCTGACTACCATTCAGTATTAGGTCTCAAGGTTATTACCTTGCTCTTAAGTGGTGCGTGCTCATCAACCGTTTTTCGGACACGTTCGTTATATACCCCTACGAGTTCAATGTCCTTGGAAAAGTCTCAATAACCTGAATGGCGCGAAACTTTCTGAATGACACTGTTTTCTGTAGTTTCGGTGGTTTATCTATGAGAAGAAGAGAAGTCATACCTTTATGATCACTAGCTGAGTTGCCTCTGAAAGTCATAAATATAATTGTCATCTACGATTGGTGTTGATTGTAAGATACTGCTTGTATCCCTCGTGATTACTACAACAAGAACATGTCATTTGGTATGCGTTGATTTAGCAACATGTTGAGAGAGGTCGTGCTCTTAGTGCAAGTTCAAAAGTTCTGTGAATAAGGGTCTTTAGTATTGTCAAGATGAAAGTTCAAATCACCAGTCATAATCAGCTCATCTGGTGAGACGACATGTTGCGCCAAAAACTGAGTCCATGCATCGAAAAAATGTGTTTATCTTCAAATTATTACTTTGGAAGACGGTGGGCGATACACCACGCACATACGTATGTTTGTTTTCTTTGAACGAATCGTGCTTTTAATGTGTTCAAAAATCGTGAAATCAACGGCTGATGGAATCTGCCTAACACTTACACATTTGCTGTACACTAAGACAACGCCGCCACCTCTCTGTTGTCTTGGAACATGAGTTATGGCATAGCCTTCAGGTACGAGATCGCTAAGTACCACTTTGTCTACATCGCTTCCTAGCCAGGTCTCGGTAATTGCTAGCAAGTCAATATGGTCACTAGTGATCAGGTCACGAATAGAAAATGCTTTATTTTTAACAGAGCGACAATTTAATTGTAAAGTTTGAGATTATTGAAATATCTCTTTACATTTGTTATTTGAATGGGTTGTAGATTTCCTAAATTCGCACGTAGATCGTTTTGATGGCATATATAAGGTATATTTGTTAAAAAAGTAGTTAATCAAAGCAATAAATCTGATAGCTCACCTAACAGGTAGACCTTAACACACAATTTGATAATAATAAAAAAAAGAATTTCTAAGTCCAAAAACGCCCACAATTTCTGAAAAATGCAAGCAAGAATTATATCACTGCATTAGCTAATTATCTTGTTATAGTCAATAAGTGGTTAAAATTTTACAAATAAAACGTTGAAGGTTGGCCACAAAAAGTGGACCTAAACAGAAAACTTAAATCCTGGATGGGGAGGACATGTTACAATTGTAATGTATCATCTCTCTTTTAAAATGTTAGAATAAGTCTAACAGCAGATTCATTTATGTTTCTAACCATTTCTACTTAGTAGAGTGACACAACATTCCCAGCACCCATTGAAGTTAGATGATTAGGCTGTCCGGTATATATTATTACACTTTCTCTTCATTTTGTGGAAATTATGTCAAAGTCAGTTAACATGCTTCATGTTCAGAATTAACCTTTAAATGTTAACCCCTGCTCTTCATTTTCCACTTGCCTAGCAAACACTTTGGTTACTATGATAGCTTTCTCTAGTCTCTGTGAACATACTTTTCAAAAATGTGTCCATGGTTTCTTCGGTACAACTTTCAATGTGATGAGAAATGCAACACAATCCGAAATGTCGGGACCCTCTTACAGGTACAGAATGACATGCACAACCTGGTGTTTTGTTTTTGTTTTCTGTCGCTCGGCAGCTCATTGAACCTAAATTAAATATTATGTACAGTTTTGGTAAAAACGTATACTTTTAATTTCTTATCGATACCATTAAATTAACGAACTGATTTTTCTAGCCGATTTGCCGACCTTACGGTGTTTTGTCTGACCAAAGTAACCAGTCATACATTAAGAGTACATATTGAAAGTGTGTTGTTTTCTCTTAGATACATACGAAAACCAGTGGTTTGGACAACATTCAGGGGAATCCGTAAAACTTTAAAATGTGAATTTCTATAATTAGAAATTGGGATATCTCATAATCGGGTACCACTCTCCGGCTATTTTCTCTTCGACGTCGGTACCATTGGGATTTTTTGCGGTCACATGAGCGGCACAAACAAGTGCAGAGGGGTAAATGCACGTGATAGGCATGACTTCTCGCTGTTGTAAAATTTTTCATTTCTTAAAAGGTCATATGCCTCTTCTAAAAGTATAGACTTATTTGAGAGTGTTACACTCCATTTGAAAATTACCGACATTACAGTTGTTTTTATATGTCTCTATAGTGGAATAAATGCGTTTGAAATTATCGCAAAAACGAAATTGAAACATTCTTCTACACAAGGTATCGATTTGCACACGCAGCAGTCCCATTTGATACCGTAATATCTTTGGAAATGAATGAAGAACGTATACTCTATATTTCTGCTTTAGGCTACACAATAAAACGAGGCGAACTGAAAATTTGACATGTAAAGCGATCAAACATACAAATTTCTTTAACTAAAAACAAGGCACATCAGCTGGTATGGATTTGGGCCGTTTAATGTCGACAGTTAGTTTTACTTAAAATTTCTATACCTTTAAATGGCACGGGACCCTTAACGACAGCTAGCACGCATATTATTTGCTTTGTTTCCTAACGATCGTGATTTCTCAACTACAGTCGTAGTTTTCCAGGAATAACTATTGTTCGCATATTCTAATTCCGGCGAAGAAAATATTTAAAATATGCGCATATCCTTCCACCTAATACATCCGAGGTATGATGTAGGATTACGGAAATAGCCGAGGAGTTCCGATTGAATAAGAATAAAAAAGAAAACGGTATATATTCAGCCACGAGTATCAGTGTGTGGAATTACCACAACATTGATATTGCTGTTAATGTCATAGATTATTCTGTCGGGTTTTGTTAAGTTTATCTGATTTTTCGGCAAATAGACAATCAGCTCCGACTTTCACAAGTTAAAAGAAGTTGAAATAGATTACTAAACTGACAGGTAAACGATGTAAGTATTCTTATGGTTATTTGTCTGAATAATGTATTGATGACGAAGTACGGATTGGTTTATTTCTGTTTACATCATCCTACATTGTGTGAAGGCGAAAAAGCTCAGTTCCGTACTTGCTTCCGATACCCTGTTTATAAAGTTTGCCATGTTTTCAAGACTCGATTCTTGCGTATAGACATTATGTTGTTGCAAGTATTGTAGTATTGTCTTTTATCTCAGAGTTTTGCTTATTAAGTCACCCGTGCAAGTGCGGGTCCTATTCTAGTATTATATTAAAAACTCTAAAAATATCAACAGCATACACATTACATTAATGACCAAAACAGATACTTTATTAAGAATTAACAACATCATATACAGCTGCCAAGTCGAGACAGTGATTACTCAATTTACTTCTAAGCTAGCGGCCGAGGTTTAATTCTTATAGTCTTTCGTTAAAACTTATTTATTTTAGCTCGATTATGTTGAAAGCCAATGGCTTGTAGAAACACTTTCGAGTCCGTTTCCTGGAAGAACCAGTACTTGGTGTCAACAAATGAAGGTCAGGAGAAAGGCCCCCCTTCCGGGCTCGAACCCGCAACCTTCTTAACGCAAGGCGGACACCATATCTACTACGCCACTGCGTCTTGGGTCGTCTAGTCATACACTACCAATAGGCTTTTCACCGGTTCCCTCCCCTTATTACTAATTATTACTGTGCAACATTTTTGATAGATTGAAAGTGATTACATGAACTTATATGAAAATATTTGTTTATTTGACATTTATAAATAAATAAAATGTATAATTACATTCATAACGGGAACGTCGCTATTATTGGTGGCCTAGTGTTTAGACGCAGGACTCTGGATCGAAGGATCCTAGGTTCGAATCACGCCCGGGCCGTCAGATTTTTCTGGGCAGAAAATTAATCCCTCATTTGCCTCACTCAACCCAGGTGTATAACTTGGTACCTGTGAAGGTGTAAGCCAATGTGCCGTTGCTGCAATTTTCGCCAAGTGTTAAAGGCCGACTTACAACCTGATGATCGGGGCACAATATATAAAATAGGGAAGAGATATGTAAAGCACCTTTGAACGTTTGTCCAATATGAAAAGGGTGATATAAAATTAGGGAAAAAAACAACCTACATATAGTAATAGCATTTAATAAGTACCTTTTGCGTTCACTTTCCATAAGGCTTGTCTTCTTCAGTAACTTAGTCGATTATCATTGCCAGTTTTGAGGGTTGATGCTCAGTCTGGTTGCATGTATCTCACTGGATATACACTACCTGAAAATTGAAACTTAGTTTCACGGCAAATAAAAATACATTGTGCAAGGCTAAATAATGGCTTTAGTTAAAGTCAATTTTCAAAATTTATGCCACCATGTAATCCAAATAATTGTATGCCTGTTGCAGTGAATTCTGCATATTTAATAGGCTCAGAACATCATATAATTTGACTAGCCACATTATTTTATTTTGCAAGACAAAGCCTAGGATAAGGGTCAGGTGAGCTGCACTTTGTTTTCGCAAATGGGAATAATGGTACAGCAGCAAGTTATCATGTAGCTTATGTCATCTCAGTACTAAGTGTATGTGTATTATCCAGTACAAAGAAGACTTCAAGTGCCGGTCCACAGTCAGGGTACCTGTTTGACACTTGCCTGCATCTGAAAGACATTCATTAGTGTCAGCAATGTCTGGTCTAGTAAAACTAGCTACAGTCAGACTGGTCTTTTTAATAAAAAAAATATTTTTCAGACCTCGTACAAATGAAGTCCCGGTCTGCACACTTCAGATTTTTCAAATGATGACGCCTTCCAGCTGGCTTGCCGTAGATCAGTGGTTCTACCCGGGTGCGCTCTGTGTCCGAAATGGTGCACAGGGATCCCCAGTGGTCTTCCCGCCACGTGTAATGATCTGGACGTCACAATATGACGGATATACTGTTAAAGCGACATTAATTCCTAATAAACAAACAGGAGCCTCCGTTGTCGAGTGGTTATAGTTATTGATTTCCAATCTCTCAGCCCCCTCATCGTTTTGGGTTCGAATTCCGGTCTTGGCACTTCGGATTTTTCAAGTGAGGAAGACTTTTCCAGCTGGCTTGCGGTAGGTCGGTGGTTCTACCTGGATGCGCTCTGAACCTGAAATAGTGTATAGGGATCCCCCAGGGTCTTCCTTCACCTGTAATGAGCAGGATGCCATAATTTAATGACTGAAATACTGTTATAGTGACGTTAAATTCCAAATAAAACAAAAAATAAACAAACAACTGGGATCAAGAATCTGTTGAGTGGACTGTTTGTCCTCAAGGAATACGGGTCAAAACAGCCTTTTTATATTTACTGTAACTATCACGATAAATATCTGAGGGCAAAAATATTAATTCAAATTGATGCATGTTTGGAGTCTAGAGATAGGTGCGAATTAGCCTTTGGCATACATTACTATTATAACTTATTTGAATTTTACTTAAGCATTCCCAAATGTTTATAAAAAAGCCGACAAAAATAATTACTCATGCAGAATGTAAAAACACCTAACACCACTGAATTAATGTAAAAATTGATTTTACTAAACAGTTTGTATGTTAATACATTTTGGAGAATCACGGGCAAACATATTATTTAGAAATGCACACGTGTCCAATAGACCAGAAGATGCCTAATAAATACAACATATTCAGTTGATTCCTCATATTAAATTCTATCAGAGAGAGAGTTAGTCTTACATAATCATCATTATCTAAATCTGGACGACTAGGCTACATAATAATTGTAAATGATAAGTGGATCGTTTAGACCCTTTCCGTTTTGACCTATACACAATCTCACAAACTTTCTCGAAGATAAATCATAGCCTTACACACAGCGTTTATCTAAATATATCTTAAAAGTTTTTATAATCATTTATTGTTTTCATTGACTTAC
>JAULCC010176447.1:0-13147 GCA_032358795.1 Nuttallia obscurata
ACGGACGGACGACGGACGACGGACGGTGAGTGATCAGAATAGCTCACCTTGAGCTTTCAGCTCAGGTGATCTAAAAAGAGAGGTCATCATACTTACTTTCTTGAAAACAGGCTCTTGAAAATATGACAAAAGGATAAAATGGATGAAAACAACAGAACTACCACTTAAAAAACAATAGGCTGCCATGGTTTAATAACCCCAAAATATAATAATGCTAGTATTAAGCCACTCCCCTAACCACTTCTGGATTTTAGCATATATGGGAAAAGAAATACAGACACGACATCCATGGACATGTAACTGTAACAGGTTTGCTATTAAGCTAACACATTTTGACATGAAACTTAAACATTCAAGTATTGTTGGAAAGATTGAGAAATTACCTGGTGGAATTTCACCTCGACTCATCGCATCCTTGTGTTTCTGTTTCTCTTTTTTGCTAAAGAGTCGCCCTATGGAACTTTTGATTCCTTTCTTCTTTTGGTGCTTGGTGAGCGAGTCCTGACTGCTCGCCGTACTACTGGCCAAGGTATTGGACAAACTGCTACTGGTCGCGTCTATCACTGTTCGACTGTAAATAAGCCAGTCTGGTTATTGAGGGTTATTTCACCTTGTACAGGATTCCAGTAATTTCAATGGTGAGAGATGGTTGAATGGATACTTTCCGAAGCAGGTCAGGGATTTTCATAATGGATAAGATTTCAATTAAACATATATCAAACATCATCCCCCTTCCATATTTCCATGGAGGGTATAACTAATATTGAATCTTCTGAATGGCACTTTTTTGTTTCGTCTTTATATAGACTAAGTCCTCATTTGCCTTGTTTTGGGGACCAAACAGCTGAATTGGCAAAATATAAAAAAAGTATTTGCAAAGAAGACTTTTTTCGACTTAGTATATGCTATATTTCAACACAATAACTGCAAAACTGAAATACTTAGTCTCTACAAAATCTGAATCAAGAGAAACTATTTGTTTGGCGCGGTAGCTGAAATTTTCAGTCTACACTGATTTTTAAATGTACTTTGTTCTTACCTAGGGCTACCCTCGCCACTTTGACTTTGGGAGAGGGCTGTCTGCAAACGCTCAAGGCGCAGAGATCTTGGCGTATTGGGGGGACTAGTTTCACACACTATTTGTACACTGTCATCTTTTAATGAACTATCGTCTCTACTATATTGCTGAAGAAAAAAAAACAGACAAAAATTGGCATTATCAACATGTAACATTAAAAGACATATGAACTCACTAGACAGGCCACACACATACAGCCTGCAGAATACTTCCCATTTATCACATAAATTAACTTCTGGGAGTGACATAAAGCAGTGACATAAAACTCATATGGAACTAGGTACATAAATACAACCTGAAACCGGTCGATAAACACGCCCAATTGCTTTATGAGGTACCATTTGCTCATCATTCTCTTTATGTGATAAAGAGAATCTTACATGAGTGTTTATTCAATATCATATCTATGAAACTTGTTGACTAAAATCATATGTGACTTGCCAAGGCCCGTGTCATATGTTTTTAGTCAACTCATTTCATAAATATGATACTGAATAAACAATCATGTAAGATAGTCTACATATAACATTGGATAAAAATCTAAAATCAACTCAAGTGTGACCTTGACCTTCTAGCTAGGGACATGGCATTTCACATAACACATTGTCTAATTATGGTGATCATTGGTGTTACTTCAGAATTCCTCCTTGCATGACTCAAATACTACAGCCTGGGCAGGGTTAGACAGGCTCAAATACTATAGCCAGGGCAGAGTTGGACATGCTCAAATACTATAGCCTGGGCAGAGTTGGACATGCTCAAATACTATAGCCAGGGCAGAGTTGGACAGGCTCAAATATTATAGCATGGGCAAAGTTGGACAGGCTCATATATTATAGCATGGGCAAAGTTGGACAGGCTCAAAATACCATTGCATGGCCAGGCTTAAATACTTTCATGGGCAAAGTTGGACAGGCTAAAATGCTATAGCCTGGGCAGAGTTGGACAGGCTCAAATACTGTAGCCTAGGAAAGGTTGGACAGGCTCAAAATACTAGCATGGGCAAAGTTGGACAGGCTCAAATACTATAGCCTGGGCAAGGACGGACAGGCTCAAATTACTATAGCCTTGGCAGAGTTGGACAGGCTAAAAATTCTAGCATGGGCAAAGCTGGACAGGCTCATATACTATAGCCTAGGCAATGTTGGACCGACTCAAAATACCATAACATGGCCAGGCTTAAATACTATCATGGGCAAAGTTGGACAGGCTCAAAATGCTTTAGCCTGGGCAGACTTGGACAGGCTCAAATACTAGCATAGGCAGAGTAGGACAGGCACAAAATGCTATAGCCTAGGCAAGGTTTGACAGGCTCAAATACAGGCTCACTGACAGCCTAACACCTCACATGCTGCACTATCTTGGTATGGACTACAAAAAGCTTACCACAAGTTTGAGGAATAACTGCATTTTTTTGTGCCCTGTTATCATCACAAGAACAAATCATGGCTTCTGAATTTATTGTTCTTTGACCAACTGCGTTAAAGAATGTGTTAACCATTATCCAGCTGCACAGGGTGAACTGACTTATCACTGAACACATATACTGCCTATTTATTTAAGACTCATGTGACAAATTTGTGTAACACCTTTGTGTCACAAATTTGTGTAATACCTTGGCATGATATTCTTCTTTAGTTGTATGCAAACGACTTATATAAAAATATAAAAATACTTTATTGACATAGTAGGGATCAATCACTGAAGTCCAGAGAGACAGAATTCTATGAATGGATGAGTCTCTAGCAGCTTATTCTTTTTGTACCAGTCTTATACATTCAATTATGAAATCTCAAGCAAACTACATCTACATTGTAAGCTCAAAGTTTAAACACACCTTTTGATTTAGTTATAAACAGCCAAGTTTATTTTATGCTTTCAGTAGAACTAAATATTTTTCTCAATTAAATAAAGATCTTCAATTAACAATAAAAATGATGACACTTTCCCTAACAGCAGAGGAAGTCTTAATTTAAAAGTTTACTCTATTGAAAGCATAAAATAAAAACAATTATGTTTGTTGCATGCCAGATCACTCCGAAAAAATAATCCATTCCAAACTCCCACTTGCGGCTAAACCATTGGTATGCAGTAATATTGTTGTAAGCGATATATAAATTAGATCCTCCACCATAAGAAACAAATGTCTCTTATCCCTTCACCAAGCTATTAATATCAAGAAAAAGCCATAATTCCTGTCATAAATTTTCAGGTCATATTTAGTCAAATATAACTAAGCATATCAATTATGATTTCAAATTATGTCTATATTTGACCGGAGTCCAGTCGTTCAAATAATTGTTAGATTAACAGATTTACCAATCAAAATTTTGAAGCTCTTTAAATGCAACAAAAATACAAAGTTGATCTCAAATCTTTTTAAAGGCTTCAAATAATTATTTAAAAAAATTTAAATGACAGTTTTTTTCCCCATTACAAATTTTATTTCATCAGATAAAAGAAAAAATTTGTAAGTTTTCCCTGATAAAGCATTAACTTATCAAAGATCTGAAGAAGGGGTTAAGGAGATCAAGATCAGGAAGTGTCTGTAACAAGTTAACATTCCATTAGAGTGCATATATAGATGTCCCTATCTATTTGGAGAGATTGTGTGTGTGTGTGTGTGTGTGTGTGTGTGTGTGTGTGGAAGTGGGGGTTTAAATCATAAATCTTTTCTCTCATTCAGTAAGGGATTATATGCTATTATGTCTATTTTTAGAAATGCAGCAATGCAAACGTAACTGTTTGGGAAATAGAATCTATGTATATAAGTACATAAGTACTCCATGTTGTCTAAAATATTAATACCACTCACAGGTCAGGTCTAGGTCACATTTAAAGAATCCCCGTAATTACCAATCCAAGTTAGCAATCTCAACAAAAACACTGCAATTAACCAGGACGTTCATACCTTGGATACTTTCCCTTTGGGAAATTTTGTAAGCGATCAGTCAATGGCAGTCAAATGTCAATAGTTAGGTCTTAGTATGTCCAAGTGTTGTTATTGTTAACTGCAGTACAAAGTCTTGAATTTATCTTACTGAAGTACACGATTGTCTGAAAAAAAAGACCTCAGAGCCACATATTTGTGATCTGTTCTTGTATATGACTCCTTATATCGCTATTTATATATCAGCAAATCAGATAATGAGTTTCATCTGTCATTTATCCACGAAAAACATGAGTTTTTTTGTGGCGCATGATATTCTGCCATGTTTACAGTCATATATATATATACTTCTGGGTGTCATCTTGAAAGCGACAATCTGACTGGCTGGCTGATATTATGAAGAATGTTTAGTTGAATGTGTCGTCTTCAGATCCTCATAGCTTCATGTATATTGAGATGCAGTTTAGTCAAGATTTTCTAGAATTCATCATCACTCTTGAAAATATTTTTAGATTTAAATTCCAAACTACACAATGATTATTCAGAGGACCAGATATAAAGATATCAATTCAGCCATCTACCTCCACATGGACATCTATGAATATTTAAATATAATCAAACATCTTAACAAGTACTGTTACAGGACCGTGACAAATGCCCCCAAAATGCCAAGTATGAGGTTTATTGGGTCAAGTGTTCATCATTTTTTGCCCATTTTTCAGCTCAAAAGTGATCATAACCATTACCTTTAACCCACCAACCTTAAAATCAATAGGGGTTACGTGCTGGTCATTACAAATCTGCCAATCAAGTTTGAGGTCCCTGGGCCAGGGTATTCTACATTTATTGATTGGAAACATTTATTTTCCAGCTCAGTCACAATGACCTGAAACTTTAAGCACTGACAATAGGGTTCACCTGCCTACCAAGCTGAGGCTACTTGGCCTAACTAATTGCTTCGAAACCATGGGGACAGAAGAACAGACAAATGGCCCAATTACTATATGTCACCCTTCTGGGGCATAAAAAGATGGGGGGTTTTCATTCCAAATAACATAATAAGTCACATCTTAGAGTATTCTCAAGAACAATTTATGAGTTCATGGAAGCACTGAGTAGATTAATAGAATATTCTCAGGATTGGATGGCAAGTTCAAGGAAAGCATAATTAGGGAATTGCTCACAGGAAAATCAAGTACCACATCACATAAGGCTCAGTAGAGAGGATGCAACATGTGAACTTGAAGTACAAATATAAAGAACAGCAGACAACAGACCAGAAAGCACTGTATGGTCACTGCCTACAATTCACTACTTTAACAGCTGTCTCTCAGTTGGTATGAATTTACCAGCCAAAAGTCACACACACAAAAAAATAAATGAATATTTCACTAAACAGCCCCATTGCAGGAACCCTCACTGTTTTACATCTAAAACGACCAAAATGTGCCTGTGTGGTTAAAGTGAATAACTGACAGGAGATGTACCTTAATCATGTTGTTTGCTGTAGGTAACTTATTCTCAAACAGTGTAGATCAAGACAGACATTACAGAGCTGGTTAGGGTCTGCACTGTTTTAGAATGATAAAAAACAAAGGTGCCATCTTGTGACATTATAATATAATATAATAATTATCAAAACTTAAATTTTGCACCCAGTAAAATTCACAGTAAGTTTAATGAATAATGGATAAAAATGTTGATTCAAGGGCCATAATCCAAAAGTGCCTTAGTCGATTTGGCTGGAAATCAAACTTGTCCGAGACATTATGCCAATGAACATGTTAAACAAGCCTGATGAAGTTCAGATGAAAACTCTTCCACTTAGAGAATGGACAAGGCTAATTCTGTCAATTTTGTATAATTTAGAGCCATTATCTAAAAGTACTTGTGTTAACTTGGCTGGTTATTAATCTTGGTCGAGACATTATTAAACCAAACATGTTCAGCAAGTTTGATAAAGATTGGAAGAAAACTGTTTGACTTAAAGAGCAGACGAAATGTGGATGCCACCCGCCCACCACAGGTGTTCCCATAATACTCCCTTTGGCATATAAAAACTAATCATCTAGATAAATTGCAGCTTTGTTCTATCTTGATAAGTGAAAATGTTAGGTATGAATGTTCCTTAGGTTAAAAGTTTTAAAAAATTTTGTAGGTTCTCTTTTGGTAGGTTTTCTTCATGTCATGTAATTTATTTACTTGAAATAAACTTTAGAAGCCTTATAGAAAATGCCATCATCACTTAGTTTGCATTGCAGACATTTTTATTAAAGCTGTCATAGAAAAAAACATTGTAATGGTATGAATTTGACTCAGTACTGTAGGGAGCTGCTTTTCTTCTGCTGTTGTTGCATAAAAGCCATTATTTGGTTTCTGGTAAAATTTGACAAGAGATAAATTGATTACTACTAGATGTGGCCCAGTTCTGTTCCCCCACCCCCCAAAAAAGTTAACAAGCGGTGATGTGGTGAATACATACAATATGGCTGATGTGAATTTTGCCTGGTATTCCTGAGTGCGCCTTGTGCTGCCTTACCTGTTGTGGAGTGTTCTCCGCAGTGCTTGTGGCAAGCTGAGGACTAGAGGAGGAGTATGTATACAAATGGGAAGGCATGCCAGTGGGGGCCTGCTGGATAAACACACGCATGTATTAGTACAAGCACACTATTAGCAGTAAGATGGCTCACACGGTTTTGTATGCATCCACAAATATTACATAAAAATTTATCATATACCTACAAGAGACTTAAACAAATTTACCTGAGAGAGAGAATTAATTTTTTTAAAAAGCAAGAACTGCTAACATCAGTGCAACTTTTCCTTTGTGGGACATTAATTTTTTAATTTTTTGACAGAACTACATTTTTTAATGAAGAATTTGTTTACACACCTTGTTTTCAAAAACGAAATTATTACGGTATTTCTTCCTCTAATCAGTATAAAAAATTCAGAGAAGTTAAGGCATAAGCATGATGGCAAACATGTTTTAAAAAGATGTATAAGTAACATGTGCTAACCAGCTAACCATGACTTGTCTTATGTAAAAGGAACAACATAAAATATTTAAAGATAAACGATAAAATGATGCTGATCTTGTAAGGTATATAATAAAATAAATAATTAATGGTGATTGGAAGATTACAGATAAATAAGTCAATGAATGAGGCCTGCTACAGAAAAGTTTAAAAAGAAAGTTGTTAATTGAATTTTAAGTTTTATTAACAGAATTACTGATATTATGACACATTCAAAAGTTTTTTTTTGAATTTCGATGCATTTAAGGGAAACTTTGCAAGGCTGTCAGTTAAGATTTTTGAGTTTTTTTGCCAGTGTCAGAAAATTTAATTTTTTTTATTCTTTCACCTAAATTCCAGATTTTTTAAATTATGTTCTAAATTTTTGGGACTAAAATATTGTTAAAAGAAAGCCCCATGTATTGTTAATAACTTCCATACACCATTACTTATGTTTTATGTAGTAAGGTCACACTAGAGCGGTACTCAGCACACACACACACACATTTAAATATAGACTAGACCAAGTGACTGGTCAGAAACATTCAGAGTCATAGGTCAATCAGTTTGTGAAATTAAATTGTTTAAATGATCATCTTATTCCCGATGCATACATGTCAATCAGTTCGTGAAATTAAAATGTTTAAATGGCCATCTTATTCCTGATGTCTTTTCCTTTTCTAAGAGGAATATATTCACATAAACTGACCACAGATAAAAAGTGATATTTATCAATATACTACAATCCAATTTTTTTACATCTACTCAGAACCATGTGCCTCGAAATCTGGTCTCAGATTCATCAACAATTCTTGAGAATAATCCCTTCTCAAGTTTGATGGTATTTGAGATTACAACTGCCAAGTGTAATTTTCAACCATGATTACTTAGAAATGTATCGGAGATAAACCTAATTTGAATAATCTACCTTTATCCAGTTTTTTCAAATTGTTTTCAGTATTTTCAAGTATGTTTATCAAATACATACTTTGGATTTAAGTCCAAGAATGTTCTGAAAAATTGTTTACAGAATTTCAGGCCAGATTCCATGCTGCTTTATTCTGGCTTAATTTGTTTAATACGAAATTAAAGAATATATAGAAAGAATAAATAAAAAAACAATATCTTGGCAAGATTTATATTTCGACAGGAAGAAAACTCAGGCCCGTTATATTGAATTATGGGCCATTAATTTTTGAAAATATACCCTGTAAGTATTGCAGTTCAATATAGGCAGAACAGGGAATTAATGTTTTATTGTTACTTTACAACACATAATAACCAACTACAAACACACCAGCAGTCAATTTGGACAGGGCTTCAGAGCCATAAGACAAACAAGGCAAATATTTACAAGATAGTTCTCATCTGGTATAGGTCTACAATGCCTTTATGTCTTAAGTAAAAAAGTGTAAAGTTATTTATATTCAGAAACCAGATTTCAAAATAACCCCAAAACATTCTTATATATGGTAAACAGTATACAACTATTACATATGTATGTTATGATATGAACAAGCTGTATGCTCGGCAGATGGCTTATTCGGATGTTGTTTTTTTATTTCTCCATCGCTATAACATACTCTGTTTTCTGTTTTGTTATTCCATTGCTATTATCAACAGGGGTTAAGAATTCTTATAAATTGATAATCACTACAAGCCATCTATAAACAATTTGATTTTATAAATTCTTTTAAACGGGTAAAAATAAGAAAATTAAAGAATCTATTAATAGTTCATGCAAACTTGCAGAACGGGGAAAACTAACAAATTAATGGAAACAAACAGTGATCCACAACCATTAAAATGCATGCAAGTTATATGAACAATGTTTCATGTATTATACTAGAACTTGACAACAAACAACAAAACTAAAAGTTAATATAAGGCTACATCTCAAAGGCAGCACTTGTGGAATTTTTTAAGTAAACATTAATGGTGCTTAAGTATGCTTCCAGACCACAATGAGTAAGGATGGATAAAATTGTCCCAAGTTCCAGAAACAAACGACTTTTACTTCTGCAACAGTTTCACGTAAAGCAAAGATGCTTTCTTATAAAAACTTCCAATTTTAAGAGGAGGTAATGTAATTTGCAAACTTTTGTACTTATAAATAAGCATTCAAAAATTCAGGTATGTCAACTTAATTCTTCATAAAATAAACTGTCAAATAAAAAACCTACATTCAAAATCAGAATACCTGCATTCTGATTGACCATAATCAATGAACGTAGATCCAATCATTGCATTTAAAGGTATAATTGTTTTTACAACAAAAACTAAACAGACAAATAGACAGGCATAAAAGATGACTACAACAAAGTCAACATTCAAACAAACAAAAAATGTGAACCAAATCTGGAGAAGCAACCACTTGAAAAATCATCCACTACTAGCTTTGATTTTTTTTTGTAAACAATTGGATACTATCATTCGAGGTAAAGATTCTAGCTAACAAACAATTCAGAAAGAATAGTCTAATCACTTGCATAAGAAAGAAATTGTTTCAAAATCTCGTTACTTCATTACCATTTGTTGTCTCTTTTTTTCTGCCAAAGAATTTGAAACAGTAAATTTCATATATGTTTAAAAAAAACTTATGTAAACTTGTAGTAGCTTAAACATAATCAGTTATACATTTCACTGAGCTTAATATGGAGAGCATTTAAAAAGCAAAATGGAAAACAAAATATAAAAAGTACACTTTTGTATAGCTGACAACCAGCAGCTATTCACAAAAGACAGAGTATGTTATATGATATAGCAGCGGCAAGGACAAGTAGTCATACCATATTTCAAGATGCCTGTGGCATGCTTTTCCAGTCTAACACTTGTTTTGAAATGTATAGATTATACTAACTTTATACTAACTCCAAATATATTTACATTTTAGATGATAACATTCCATCTTGAAATATGTAATGGAAGGGACAAAGTTATTGTATTTGGAGAAGTTTTTCCTTCAAGTTTAATCTGCGACTTATTGATAGTCTTAAACATGAGAAGTCCAATAAATTTTGGCTTTCTGTCCACACTAAATTCATCAGTAACTTCTGAAAATTCTTTTTAAGTCCAAACACTGTTTTTATGTTCAAGATGAATATAAAGCTTATATATTTCTCAATAAATTGTTAAGAAAGATCTGCTTTTTCTAACTGCAAGCTAGAAAGGAAGAACCTCTATAAAACTTATTTCATTTCTTTCATTTCAAACCGACACACGATTGTATGAAAATTTACATTATGCATACATTGAGTTATGTTTAAACCAAATCTTCAAACAAAATTTAAATGTAAAAATATGTCATCCCCTATAGACTTGAAGATTCAACTTCCCCAACTACAGATATGTTTAAATGAGGGAAAGTCTCTACAACACACCAGGTCTGTCAGGGTTTGAGCGAGCCCATTTCACTTTCCTGCACACCATGTGCATGAGAAACTGAGGTGGACATTCCTTCTCAAACCTGACCGAGGACAGCACATTCCAAACACGTAACATCTCACACGCTGGGAAGTCACTGCCAAAATCACGCAAAAACTGTTCAAGTTGGCCCTACGTTGTCCATGCATACCATTAAATAAAAACTTCCCATTGGGGTTTTTAAAACAAAACAATTTCAGTGGAATTGTCAAAATAAAGTCCTACTATATAAATCTAAATCACTGCTGCAATAGCAGGGGGTTTCAAGCCAAAATTTAACAAACAGAAGGTACCAAAATCTAAATTTTTAAGTTTATCAAATGATATACCAAAATCTAAATTTTTAAGTTTATCAAATGATATGAGCAAATTAATTTTGTATGCTTTCAAGACTGATCTACATCCCAAATACATTTCTGCCCATTCCTCAATGTAAGTTTCAAAATTAAAATGTGTCACTTCAATGGATTTCTATCTATGCAAAAACAAAGCAAGGTCAAACCACTGAATTATCCAAACCAGTGATCTATTGATCTGAAAGTAAAGAAGGAGTCAAATACAAATTTTGAATTTAAATACTTTATATTCCAGAAAACGTTCGTTTTTTCCCTTAAATTGATTTAAAAAAAAAACCAAGAGTGTCATTAATTTTAGATATGACATTGTCAAAATGTTAATGTCATTATATATAAACTGACATGCACAGAGAATGAAGGCCAACGTTTCCACATGGATGCGCGTGTAAGATCAGACAGAGGAGCACACGCAGGCAGTCTTCCCAGACTTACTGTATGATACATATGGAGGTCAGACATGTGGTGTGAAAGAGTGCTTGTGGGCGTGGTGGGACCAGAGTGGGTGGGAGAACGGTCCGATAGCCATCTGCCGGCTAGTGCCTCTAGGCTACCACTTCCCACCCTGCTCTCTAGTTCTTCCGCCCTCTGTTCTGTTGACTCTTTTTCTTCTTGTATTAATCTGAAATTATAATCCATTTTCATTTTATTTAACATCTTCTCTGACTTAAGGATTTCATTTAGTATAGTGGAATGGACAAAAGATGCAAATTTTTAGTTAAGTATCGTGTGACCCTTTATGGCATATGAGACACCTATTAAGAACATACTTAAACTCTCCATTTCCTTGCCCATAATCAAATACACAATCTGTTAACTGTTAACTGGCATTTTAACTAGCTGGATTGTGAAACTAGCCAACTCCTCATCAACCAGACATATCAGCCAAGTCCCTCCCTGTGGGGGCTCAACCCTTCGACCTCTGGCACTTGTCTTAAGGCCATATCTTAACCATTAGGCAGTAAAAACAGACATACTTCATAAAAAATGAAGCTACATCTAAGATATTGGACAAAATAGATGGTCCTCTATAAAAACATGTTGGAATATGAATTAATTTTTTCTTAATAGGATAAATAGGAATGGGAACATTAATCCTTCAAGTGCTGAATCTTCCATCCTTCTTTTTAGTTCAGTTTATGTGATACCTTATGTGATTTTTCATGTAGCAAAATTTCCCAGCGGCACATAGTACAGACCCTTATCAAAGGCTACTACAATGTTTTCAAATGCTAAGCTATATAATTTCCAGCATAAAAAGGGTTAATTTTTGGCCTAGGCTCAGTTTTCTAAAGACATGTTAGCTGAACAGTTCAATAATTTGCATTTCCTTTTCAGGTAATCATATTACCAATGTAGCCTTTTTAATATCAAGAATTCTCAGGAATATATGCCAGAATTTAAAAAAGTTCTAACATGAACAAAAAATTATATCCCAGGAGTTTTTGAATTTTAATAAAATGGACATTTTATGAGTTAAATTCTTTTTAATGACGCAATGCTGAAAGTTGTTTAACTAAAAACATTTTGCCACCGTCACTGCCAGGTTCTGGGTTGGACTCTGATCAGGCCATATAAACTTTTTGGTGAAAAATTATTATGCTAGCTTCCAACAGGTCAGTGGACCTACCCATAGACACCTTGGATTTTTCCCTCCTTCAATGCTGGAAAAAACACCATAATCACATATGACCTAAACTTTATTGGTATTACTCTGAACCTAAGTAAATAAACTGTTTAAAGAAAGCCGCACAAACTTTTAAAATCAACAAACAGAAAACTTTATCATTTTATCACAGAGCAACCAATAATATATAGAGTTCCACTCAGCAGCATAATCAAGTAAATTATTCATTTCTGAGTATGAAAACCAGAGGACAGATGGTCTAAACTGATGCACACCCACCTAATCTCATTATTTATTGCATCTAATTGTTCCTGGAGCATGAGCGCAAGTGTCTGTGCATCTGTATGTCCCGAGGGTGACAGCATGTCAAAAGCACCAATTAAACTCTCATTTCCATCAGAACCTTCTGTGTCACTCGTGTCAAACGCATGCTGTACGTTTGCCAAGACATTGGCCTGCTGAAGTTTCTCCCACTCCTGTTCATTTAGCGTGTTCACCTGAAATTCAGATCATCCACATTTCATTGTTGCAATAAGGTTAATGAAGGCAAAAACTATCAATAACACTGTCAACACTAATCAGACCTTTAGTTCAGATATTCAAACAAGTCTGTTTGTTTGTTTTATTTACGTCTTTCTGCCAGCTAGGGCTAATGGACGTCCCAGAGAGAGGGAAGCTGATGCACAGAACTCTTCTGTAGAGAACTATGGTTCTTTAACGTGCCCAGTGTATAGCACTGATACATGTGGGGGCTGAACC
>JAULCC010176558.1:0-21278 GCA_032358795.1 Nuttallia obscurata
GGTTTTGGCCTTGCGCGCAGATGACGATCGCGGAGACGAGGGGATCTGGAAAATTTCGCGCGAGCTGTACTGTACTTGCAAAACAATGTTTGAATACGTACTAGGCTTTTTTATCAT
Source organism: Nuttallia obscurata (assembly GCA_032358795.1). NCBI lineage: Eukaryota > Metazoa > Mollusca > Bivalvia > Cardiida > Psammobiidae > Nuttallia > Nuttallia obscurata. The sequence continues at coordinate 118 of JAULCC010176558.1, forward strand.
TTGAATCTTACATTTGCTTTCAAGAACAACCAGATCAATGCAACATAGGTGGCTATGAAACTATTCCAAATGCCGGACTTCGCTATGTCAATAACAAAATTGATGCCTCCTATGAGATCTTCAGTGACTCATTGCTGCCTTATGGTTGGTATAGAACTGAGTATGAAATGCCAGAAAGTGCCCCAGATAACATATACAGATGTGGAACGAAGTATCCCATATGGTTAATGGGTTTGTATTTTAGATATTTGACTAATAAGAAACAAGAAACAATAGTTTAATTTCTTTTCCTTTAAATATTTTGGTGTCTGCAATAATGTTTAAAGTTGTGAACTAAGTTCGTTTTATTTACTAAAATAATCTACTTTGGATTTTGGTATTTATAAGGAATAAAAAAGTAAACAAAGACCAAGACGATTTCGTGTTTTAATATTTAGCAAATATAAGAGATAGCGGATGTCTGAGGATCAAAAAAGGTGTCACAAAGATATGCTAAACCAAAATCCGTTATCGAACGACGAATAATAATCAAATTGCAGCAAGACTATAGAAAACTTTCAAATGCTAGATACTCTTACAGGCATAAACGTTCTTACATTGCTTTTTTCTTATCTATATTGCGTTCAATTGTGAAGTAATTCAGTAACATAACTTACATCTGATGGTAACCCACATATGATGTCTTAAATATTTAACATTCCATTCATAGGTACACATCCAGTGAGCGGTACAGTTGTTTACAGGACCGCATGTGAACAAATATTAGACTCGGAATGCAATAATGTTTACAGAATAAAGATTGCCAATTGTGGGGATTTCTACCTTTACTATCTTGGCCCAACGAGAAATGATGTATCCGGCTATTGTTTTGGTAAGAATGGTTTAAATGACAATTGTGGTCTACCAACGTTATTTACTAGATGGCTTTTTCAAATATTATCAAATGTCATAATCCTTATCTATGTGATTCTAGCCTAATCGTCAATAAAAAGCAACATATTTTGTAGATGATTTCCTAGTTGACATCGCAGGCAAATATATCTGTTTTTAAAACTATACTGATATCTGGTTTAGCAATAAACGACCGCTAAAATATTCAAGAGGCACAGTCGATGTTACGCGCTTAATCGATAGATATTTGTATTGAATTGTCTTGTTTTAAGGCACCACTGTTTCGAAAAAGCAACACCGAAATCGCTGAGTTTGCATTTGTGCCAACCCCACTGCTATCTGATGCAGAAAAAAATCATTCTAACGCCAAGTACCAAAGTTGTTATTCAAGTTCGTAGACTTTTGTTACTGTGTCTAATTCTGTGTTTATTTGAAATGTATGGTGATATAATGAGGAGATAAACCTTTTGTGATTCCAAAAAAGTTTAGTTATCAAAAAGAGCCGTACATAACGCGAATAAATGGTATCCATAGCATCGTAGGTAGCGGTACCGGGGACAAGTTGTTGTTTGAATCGTTTCAAAGTTGCATCGCTTTGAAAACATATTAAAAATTTCTCAATTATAGATCAGAGTTAGCGCTTAATCCTATAAAGTTATGATGATGTGATGTCATTATCGCCGTTTAAAGTTTAGAACGTTAGTCTATAAACTCACCTTACAACAAAGAAAATTGCAAAGTGAACAGCACTTCTTTTGAAGAACAAATGGCGTCAATTGGCGACGTTGAAACAAGAGCTATACTCAAATTCTGTTTTGGATTAGGAAAATCGTTAACAGAAATGTACAAAATGATTAAGACTTCTAAAGTTAGGTCAAAATGCAGTCGCACATTAGTGTTTAAGTGGTATTGACGATTCCGGTTACTTAAGGATGAAATGATATATATATTTTGACTGTAAGACAGTGCAATACCATTTGTTGTCTGCCGTAACACGTTGAATTGAAAACACTTATTATCGTTACCCAAAAAATCATTGTGCAAAATGTTTAGATTCCCATTTACCAGCAGCTCATAATTAGGTTACTTTATGTATCAGAAATACTGATCCCTTATCAACCTTGCCACAACATTTCATAGTTATTTTCCGAAACCCTAAATGAATATCATCTTTGCGAGCTAGAACACAAACACACGCTTGTTTAATGATGAAGATAATAATGGATGATCTTACATACTACTCTGAGACCGGACACAACAAAACATGAAAATGATTAGATATGCACAACTAAACTAAAGCAGGAATCACATAGTCACCATTGCTGAAGCAAGATTACTAGGTGTTTCTCTAGTAGCAAAAGTGCCTTATATTTACTTTACAGCAGTTAAGGTATCTCTTATTCTAAATGAACGCGTATTGACCTAACTAATATCCATACTCATACCTACCTATTTAGCTTTTGGTAACGATGCAGAAAATTGATGCCGAGTTCTTGTTGCGAATCAATCTGTATAAACAAGGAACCGTGTAGCAAAGGCAAAAATATAGCTTTTCAACTTCATGCAGTAGTGTGATCATATTTGATGTCACGATATATATTCGATATACGATTGATATACGATATACGCTTGCGTTATGTATGTTCTATATACGATGCCCGTAACATTCGGTTATCATATACGCACGATAGATAAACGTTATGTACATTGGTTTTAAAATGATATACGATAGTATGCGATTTCGATAGAGTACACGCTTTAGACTGTTAAATATAGGGAATGAATAAGGACATATCCTGGAATAAGTTTACAAAACAAATAACTTACATAATGAAAAAATAATTGACATATTAACCGCAAAGTCCGCAAACCCGTAAAATTTTAATAATTTTGTCAATGACTACAATTCTAGAGCGGAAACTGTATTACTTTTTTTTCTTTAATAGTATATTATTATATATATTTAAAGGAAATGAAAAGAAACATATACTTTACATTGCTTGTTTTTGTGAAATTAAACTTTTACTACCTTCCCCTTAATTTTTTGAAAATGCCACTTTTTTTAACAATAAATGATAAATTTCAAAATGTCATATTTTTATAAAATAAAATTATCACAAATCGACGACCTTCTCTCCAAGACAAAGATTTAGTTGATGGTTCAACTTCATAGCTATTCTTGTTATCTTCAAGAACTTCACTTTGTACCGAATCTGAAAGTGGAATGAATGTCCGAAATAGCGTTCACGTTAATGTTTCTTTCAGTTTTACACTCATGGGGATGAGACTTAAAATAACGTATGTTAAGCAGCGCTTTTTGACCGCTTTCTTGAAATAAATGCACCATACTTACGTCTCTTGCAAACTGACGTATATGACTGTTTTAGCATAGTTTAACCCAAAGGAAAAACTACCAACAATGGATAGAAACATACGCATAACGTTGCACAATGACATCTCCCGGATACGTATTTAAATACAACCAAAATAATGGAGATAACTGCTTTATGGTATAAATATATTTTAAATACTCTGACACAAGCCTGCAAGATTTATCTTTCCTGTCATATACTCGCAACCGGATCTGCATTTGCAGTTTAGTCTTTAATACATTAAACACTGGCGAGTTTTATTCACTGTTATCAAATATATTCTAGGCTACACCTATTTCAAATGTTTTATTAGTATTGTAGCTACAACCGTTCCTTTCAGTACATATCAGTGTATTAGATGAAATGCATTAAAAGTTATACTATAATAAATAGTGCATGATATGTGAAATTAAACGTCTCTGATAATTCATATTCAGCAAGTCCATCCATAAATAAGTCACTTAAGGAAACACTGGTCATACAGTTAACTGGTATGTGTATGCTACAGTTTAGACACACAAATGAAACTGATACAGTTTGTTGTTTTTGTGATTGATTTTGTTGGAGGTGATGATGATGGTGATGATGATGTGACGATGACGTGTGTGTGTGTGTGTGTGTGTTACTTCGTGAAAGCATTATAAAATGGATTTTATTTATTTTGTAAACTGTTTCTGTTTCAGGCATCGGAGTCAACGGTAAAGTATAATGTTTTAATTTTAGTTAAGTTGGTTTGATTGTCATGTAGATTTTTAAAATAAGTACGAACATGTAAACTGTAATGTAGTATTTATTGTCAAAAAAGTACATAACTGTCGAGGCATTTGTTCAGTTTTAATTGATTTTTGTCTTATTATAGATAGCAATATTGCATAAACTCATAATAACGATCAATGATAATTGGTTTACTCATTTGTACAGCATAACTTCGGCAAGGTTTATATCAGTTTTGTTGGTGTAATGCTTTTCCTTATTATTTATAAACGATGAAATATATAATAGTAATAGGCAACCAAATTTAGTAAACAAATAGTTGTTAGATAATAGTAAACATTAATAAACATTCAATACTTAAGTTAAAAATGTATACATTTAACTATACTGTTAAAACTTAAAGTCATGAATTTGTCAAGTGAATAATCAATTGAACAGATGGAATTGCAAAATGCGTTTTCATACCGTTTTAATTTGTTTATTCAAAGTCTATGCTTATATAGGCGTAAGTTTTTACCCGCCAAACGCCGTAGGTTAAAGTTACATATTGACAATTATCTATGATTAGTTAAAGATTAAACATATTTGTGTTTTCGCGATAACCAATCCATTTTGAGAAAACTGACCGTTGCTGTTTACATATTCTTTTAGCCTCCTCAACTGCGTATGTAGTTCCAAAGCCAACAATAACCACTGCTCTAGACAAGGTAACCGTAAACGGCTCTGTAGTATCCAGCGCGGTTATCCTGTGCAACTTTCAAGAATCTGAGACAGAAGATTTGCTGTATATGGTACACTGGTATGTGAATGGAATGAGTCACTATAACTCACCGGTTGGGAGGAATAGCAGTGATAGGATAGTTCAAATCACTGAAACCACGTTCAAAGCAAAGGGGTTTTCAATGGGTAGTAATGTAAATATCATATTTTCATATGTTTTCCAAATATATTCTCCAACAAACACATGTTGTTATTAATAAGCAAATTCATATTGAACTGTAGAAAACTGAACATGTGGCAAAAATGTATTTTGATCTTATTCTGTTGGAAGGGGATGGCACATCGTATCAGTTTAGGGTTTGTGTGTTGTAGTTGTTGAATTTCACTTAAATCTAGGAACCGACATATTATATGATGCATTGTAGTCTTACACCAAAAATTATTAGGCTTACAATGTGCCAGAAAAGCCATTCTTATAGTTAGTTAACTTTTGTGTGATAAAGATCTTTATAGAAATGTTTACTATTGATAAGAGTTTTCCAAGTACAAATAATGATATATGAGCTACATTATTAGAACCATAGTTCATCGCAGTATGGCTGGAAAACGAGCCCTTTGCTATAATGCAACAATGACTTTGTATAATAGCGGGGTAAATACTATTCCCTTAAAACTCATAGAATATACTTTTATTGTTTGTGCTCTGCTACAATACACATTTCCAATAAAGTCATCATTTCTACACAGACAAGTTGATTTAGATTGATTTAAGCACAATATTTATACGTCTTGAATCTTTAATCAGGACCAAGAGAAAGTTTTAAATATTATTTTAAGGTATTAGGCCCACAATGACCAAAATTTTTCAAACCGCCAAATATTTTTATTGCTTTAGTTAAAACCCATTTTTAGACATTTTTCACGTATTAAGATTTGTATTGACTGATTCGATATAAGGGAATAGTATAAGCATATATATGTACACTTTCAGAAAAAAGATTGCAAATAATAATAAAACCGGACATACGTTTAAACGTGATTGTATCACTCATCTATGTAGTTATATCTGTTTGAAATATTTTGTGTAATGAAAACACTAGTTTTCAGAAGATTGAGATATAAATTCTAAAACGATATATTATTTATTTACCAAATCAAAACCTGTACTATTGTTTATATAGATTTCTTGTAGTGTGACAGCTTTCATGGTCGAGCAAGGCCCTCCAAGTAAGCGGTCGCCAACATCTGAAGAATTCTTCGTTGGAATCAAGGTATTACTTTAAACGGTCAATTATAAATTAACCTTTAGTCTTCTGATAAAATGTCGTCTGCATAAACTGTCGCCTGCCTAGATTTTAAAATTCATCTGAATCGCCCAATGTTTGGAGAAACAATTAGCAGAGTGTCAAACAGCTTGGATCCTGATAAGACAACGAGTTACTCGCCGTCTAATCTTGACCCAAGCTGTTTGTAAATTCTATCACGGTCGCCCTTATCTCGGTACAAAATACGTTAGCCACGGTGTGATCTTATAATCATAATCTGTTAGCATAAATACGTTACTTTCAGAGAAGAATCTATTTCTTTCAATCTGTAAAAGTGAAAGACTAGCCGAATAGAATAGCATCTGTCAGCTTTAAGATAATTGAAATGTATTCTTCAAAATATTATTGCAGAAGCAATGACGACATTGGATAATAAGCTATGTAACAACTGCACGTTTGTTTCTGAAGTTGTCTTATCTCACACTTTAAATGTAACTTATCAACGTTTGTCCCAAAGATCAAAGCAACACGTTTTTGTCATTCAGATTTTAAATCCATCGCTTACCTTTAACCAACAAGAGACCGACAAGACACAGAGAACAATACGTTTACAGCCTACAATTCCAATCGGTTGCCGTAAATCCGAGAATTGCCAGATACACCTCAACGCCTATGTTCCAGCACAATCAGTTAAAGGTGTATGTCAGGGCCTAAGCTTTGAAAAAAGCACATGTGGGACATCTCTGAACAGCAATAGTTATTCTAATATCCTAGATATTGTTGTTGCAGCCAATACAAACGGTCAATACGGTGTTGAAGAAAACGCTCAGTACAATGTTATACTTGCAACAGAAAAGACAGACGAAAACAGCATATGGGGTGGCTATGTTATTAACAGTATAAAGGTTAGTTAGAAATAAGGGAAGTTTCTGTAAAAGATGTAAATGTACTTACTGTGTGATAAATGTAGCAATGTTTTGACAGGCTTTGGAAAAAGATCACTTTGTTTCGATCCTACAAACTCGTTTTCTCGTTATTCGTATTTCCTAAGGACATATCCTTGTTATACACCATTATGTATGACTCCAATAATAACATGTTATACCTTCGAAAGTGTTTTTGTTGGTCTTTATTATATAGTTTATTTTCAGTATTATTAATTTTGGATTTATAAGATACAAAACTCTATGATTCGTAGTGTATAATTTTCCTTTATAGTGTAACAATGTCACACCATAATAGTCTCGATCAAATTGTAGGAATAGTTTTAATGCTTCAAGAAATCTTAAAGCTATATAACTTAGAAGTGTGAAGAAGAAAGCGTAAATATATGACAAAGTTATAGTCAACGTTAAGTTTTTCTGACATAATCTAAGAACAAAAAAGGGCATTCACCTGTCAATTATGACCTTGACCGACATTATTCAGCTGCATTACGACCCTGTTGTCATAAACAATATAGTTTGAAAGTTTGAAAAAGAAACATTAGTAAATGACAAATTTATTGCTAACGTTAAGTTATTTTGACGGACGGACGGACAATGCCATCCCTGGTCTCCGACAAGGTGATATTATTAGTAAGAAGTGTTTGTTATAATAATTTGCAACTTATCAATAGACAAGCAATTCCTTTGAAAATATAGGGAAGCTGTTATAGATGGGCCTGTGCTAAACAAGTTTTCGACACAAAAACATGCAAAATGATATATTGGATACATTAGAAATTCCATCCAGCTTAAAAAACGATATGGTCTGGAGTATTCGATCTTGTTTAATATATCTTTTTCTTCAATTGTCTAAGGGTACGTTTCTCTTACATATATCTTTTCAAATACAATCTTTTGTTAACGATTGATAATGAAATGTAACAAAGTCGTTTATGAGGTAGTTGTGCTATTTCTAATTATTATTTGTCAACACTTTGTCAACTAACAAACTCTAACATAACGAAGCTTCCGATTTGTATTTCAGGCTACAGTTACGAGTAAAAGTTCACCATCAGATGCGGCAAGCTGCTCGTCGATCAATGACCCGCATATTACAACATTTGATAAAGGGTATGCTTTGGGATGCTTTATTACACATTAAATGATAAATACGCAAGCGCAAACACTTCCTTAAACCATGTTTTAGATTAGCAATAATTCGGCTAGACTTATCTTAATTGAGATTTCCATATGCTATGAATAACATTTTTGTGTCCTGCATTTCTAAATCTTAAATTATTTCAGATATTACGACAATCATGAAGATGGAACATTCGTAATGTACAAAAATACTCTTTACAATACTGAGGTAAGTGGAATTAGTTATGATGACTGTTTATACAATCAACCTTTTGAGTAATAGTAAATTAATATTTAAACGAGTAAAATCAAATATAAAAACTTGTATAACTGTCGACGGATATACATTGCGGCTAACTATTTATGGCATACATAATCGTTTAGAAAATAACTTCGAAAGATTTTCAAAGAACTTGATATAATGTTCAAAACATAAAGAATAATAGGCGTGTGTAAAATACAGGACGGGTTTGTCCAGTGAGGGGAGAAACCGGTGCTGCGAGGGTCTGAAATGCCCCGAACTACTTTACACCAAAACAACCAAATTTCGCATTGTACTGTTGGACTGAGATACAAAATAGTGAACATAAGCAGCCGAGAAGTTATATAAAGTCATTAAAATAAACACTAACTTCTTTTGAATCGAAAAAATGACCTGTCTATTTACTTTAAATGTGATAATGAAAACAATCATTTAACGCCGTATAATGTCATGAGGTTTCGCTCGTCGTGTTCCGTCTAAGCGTGGTCAGCTGAACAAAAATGTGAGCATGGAGATGTTAGTAAGGAGGGTCGCCTCGGGAAACAAGTAGAAAATGAGCAATACAGAAGTTAAATAAAGGCCCTGAAAAGACAACTAATTCCGCTATGTAAGATTTATTTATACTACTACAATTTGTATGAAAAGGGATAGTTTGGCGCGTTAGCGAAATGGTTAGGATAAAAGTCTGATGATCTTCGTTTAGCCAGTTTCGGCGTAGTTTCGAATATCCACTGAAGCAAATCTATTAATATTATATATTTGCGTCTGCATGTATGGTTTTTTAATTATAACTTTCAATTTTGACTTAAAAGTTAAATCAAATTTGTATGCCGCTCATTCTTCTTGGTTTTTAAGTAGTTCCGACATTTCTTGACATAAAAATACACTCGTTACTGACACTCGTCCCTTTATTCGGTCAGTAGGAGATGAAGTGACGGCATCAAATGTTTTTACTTTCGATTGATATACGCTCGCATGAAAAAGGACCAACGTTTTGATTATTTGATGTGATATTAGTGAATATTGAAGAGCCATGTCATAACGTATAGCAGGAGCGTCTGAATGTCGTATCGAAATATAAAAGGGTACTTATATCCATGACAGTTGTTCGAAATATTATTTATTGTCTTTTAACTTGCACTGCTGCATGCTTATATGTTTGTAATTTTCGTGTTTACATGTTTTGTTTCTGAAAAGTGTTTGTAATATTTTGGTAGGTGCAGGTCCAATATACGCCTTGTAATATTTTGAACATTAAATGCAACTGCGGTGTTGCTATTCGTGCTGGCTTGGACGTATACATAATAGACAGGTGTGAGCAAGAAAGAATGTGGTTCACGTTCTGCGGTGATGTGCCATCCTTTGAAGTAGTGAACAATGATTTAACTACGGGTGTAGAGGTAAATATTTTAAGTAATTATATTCTCTTTAAAAGGACCATATTACTTGCAGTATTTATTCTCCTCCTCATGAAATAATTCAACTAATTGCGTTTTCATATATACAGCAGTTGGTCTCGTGATAATGTTTTAATGGTAAGTATTCAAATGACAATACCTTACTACTGCCCGAATAATCGACATATGAACGACTAGATTCGAGCACGCTTGAACAATTGAACTAATCATCCTAATTACGACACGAAAACATTATTTTAAAGCCAATTCTTTGCAATTACCGCTTGTCCGTTCTTTAAAATAACGCGGCTTGCCCACCGCGATGTTTAACTAGCATTGATAGGCTTTCAATAGTTAAAAGTAATTCAAAGGGCATCTGAAAATTTTATAGTAAAAATAAATGATAAGTTGGTGCCATGGAATGGAAAAGTTTATCCGGAAATAACAATGGAATTTATCATGTTTTTTTCGGAATGTCTGCGTATGCAAAACGAGAGAGACACGCTTTATTGAACAGTTTCAAGAACAGTGTGTAAGTATTTCGTGTAATCGAATACTAGAACTTACACAACAAAGAGATGCAGTCTTAAGTAGACATAATGAGAGCGGACTGTTTACTTTGTCTACGATGAAAAATATTGACCACAATCCATCTCCCACAACTGAAACTTCTTCATTTTTTTGCAACAAGTACATCAATATTTTAGCATCAATAAAATGACATGAGGTAATAAAACTACGATGGATTTCAATATATAAAATGAATCAAAAAGTCAAAAGGCCTCGTATTCTTACATGCGTTCACAGGCTGTGATATTGCGCCAGTTTTACCTGGAAGTTTTAAACGAATATTTGTCCTGACGTGTTTTTATAACCTCAGGCAATACTTCTCAACTATTAAAAACGATGACGTGAAAATATAAGAAAATTCGTTGTCATGTCAAGGACTGCGCAAGGAATTGATGAAGCAAGGCTGGATATATTTGCTCGCAGGCAGAACACTAATGAGACAATCTCTCCCATTCGCGCAGCTGTCCCGACAATTGTTTAACTTCCGATATATCAAAGAGGTTGTCTAAACGACCTGTATATAGTTGATGTTACGCATAAAATATCTCAGCTCAAGCTTATGTATGATTTTAGGAAAGACATAAAGTTGCCATAATATAAGTCTATGTCAAAAAGGCGCTATTGGAGCTGGACTAAAATATGACATAAGGGTCTATCTCTTCTTCTTCTTCACCGGACACGTGCAAATTTGATAAATTGTTTCAATATACATATGTGCTTAAACAGTTTTAAATAGTTTTGTCAGTTATATTTGATGCAGTTATGTATATTTTGTATTGACGATGTACTATGTATAAGACTAAATAAAACTTTCTGTCTGTCTGTTCTGGTAACTATTTCAGCAAACTAAGTAGAAGGCATGCATATAATGTTTCACAGAAGCTATCGTTTATCTAGTGTGCATTTTCATAGAAAAGATTTTGAAAGTTTTTACAATGTAAGTTTATGGAAAACAGAACGCACAGGATCACCATTTTAACAAACTTGATAGAAGACTTGCATGTACTGTTTCATATTGTTTCACAATAAACAGTAGCTTGTATGGTGTCAGCGGAAAATTAAAAAAAAAAGCATTCACTATATAAAAAGAAAAATGTTTCGACATTGCTATATAGTGAAAATTTGCCCCGCTCCATATGCTTTGAACAAAATCGATCGAAAATGTGAAAGTTTCAACAAAATAACTTCCCAATTTATAACATTGTGAAAACAAAAGCTTAAATTTGAAGAAAATTGTTTGTTAGACAACGCTTTTGTAGGCGTAGAAAAGGGAAATGATAGCGTTGTTCAAATAACAGGGTATTGAAATGAGCTGAACTGCGCGATATGACTGAAATAATGTTAAAGCGACATTTAATTTCTTATAAACAAACAAACAAACAAACAAAAAAAACAAAAGGGGAAAAAGCAAAATAGGGTAAACAATATTTTCTAACATGCACCCTTTCACTCATTTAGGCCAAATGATTTATATAATACAGCTAAAACAAATTTGACAAAAATTAATTACTTGCTTAGAAGCCATATAATGTAAAGAAATGCAAGCCATTAAATGACTTGAATGTATCAGTATTTCCTTTTTCGTTGAAGACACGGTGGCCATCTCTGAATTAGTGTCATCTTTTCAAATGGCTAACGGGTTTTGCAATTGGGTATTTCTTTGTGAATATGGTTGCTAGAGTTTGTGCTTGTATCATAAACTGAACGATTGTTTCACTTATTCGCTTAAATCTAATTCAATGCACAACTAATTAAAAGTAGAAAACTAAATTTTTTCCCTAAGAACACAAAGGTCTTACATTTTGTCTGAGACGTCTGATGTCTCATGTGAATGTCTTATATGCTAAATAAGACTTAGAACTGATTAGGTAATGACATATAAAGCTTGTCATTAAGATATGGTAGATTTCCCACATTTATTCAATACCAAAAATAAGTTGCAGCACTTGACATTGGTCCTGCTCTTTTGTTGAACATTAAAGAAATAACTGATCGTTCGAATCAATTCGGTTTTAGCTGTAATAGTTCTTAAGTCACAATAAGCATTAACGCAACATGTCAATTTGACATTCTTATGTTTCAAACAGCATTTTGGATTTTTACCCGAATAATTTCTAAAATATTGATACAGCGTTTAGTTTTCTATAAGAAAATATTCATTTTACAGAACATATGTATGATTAAATGTGTTTTAGATACATTTTGTGTACGGTACATACATAAAGGTATATCTCAGAAACTATTGGTTTGGTAACGACCTCCTTGACGTATATGTCTATCCGACAATACACGATACAGGGACATCACGTGGTCTATGTGGACTGTTTGACGGCGATGAAACAAACGATTTTCATTATAGAGATGGAACAATTATAGACTCTGGATCATATCAATCCAATTTGAATTTATTCGTAAATGAATGGAGGTTTGTAAACTTATAATTCCTATTTTGTTTTTGAAACAAATTATGTTAAAAAACTTTCAAATCATGAAGTACCTTGTCAAAATAAAACACTGTTATATATTTATTTCTTAATCCTAAGCGAACATAAAATCTGAGAGATCAATTAACATAAAACCTATGCAAATGTCGTGCATGAGGGCAGGGGTGTGCGGTTGCAGATATGTAGTTTAAATATGAACTACTTGCGATCTTAAACTTAAGAGCCTTACTTCTTGGTATTAATGTATTATACTTCAGTACAAAGGAATAAGTAGTTTAATTTCTTTACTTAATGAAATACAAGGGTAAAACCCGAAGTTTGTCAATAAATAAAATAAATCACAATCAAAATTGTTGGCATGACTACAAAGTTACAAAATACCTGTATGAAAATTATCACTGTATATTACATTTGTTTAGGGTTTCCAATGAGGTCAATATGTTAAGAAACGACTATCAGTTAAGTCCAATGTCCAACATACCCACGCAACGTTGCATTTGTGAGAATGAAAACCAGGGTGGTCTGTTGACGACTCCTATACCTTGTAAATCGAATGGCAATGCTGCGTGTACACAAGGAAACATCGCACGGCGGGTTCATTGCACAGACAATACATCCAGACGTCGTCGTTCTATTTACCACAAACCAAATATTCCAGCCATTTCAATAAAAAACATGTTAACGACTCGCACTAAGGTAGAAACAATTTCTGTGTAAAAAGACTTGTTAAATTCCACACAGTTGTGTACTAATACGAAACATAGATAGAAAAGGAATGTAATGGACGTATAGTCGACCACTAAATAACAAGGACACATTTAGCAGCGATTTTAAAACGATGTAACTGAACTTGAATTTTATTTAAAAAGCACATACACATTTGTTTGCCATTATTAAAAGTTTTTTGATTTACAATATCAATAAAGCTGGTCCGTCAAAACCATACGAGAATAAGAATACAACATAATTGCTTTATTTCTACTTTACCAAATTTATCATTTAGCTTTGTTAAGTTAAGAATAGTTTTCGACATAATTAAGCTATTTTTAGCTAAGCTTCAGATGTCAAGATGTCAGAGGATGGTCTTGTTATGGTTGTGCATTTCGTATATATATATATATATGTGAGTGTATGTCGTTATATATAGAGACAGGTTAGTTCTGGCAACTGGACAACTGCACAGGCAAGGTCAATCTGTGAAAATGCCATTCAATCTACTGAAGTATACAAACTCTGCACTCAAGTTTCTAATGCCGACCCGGACAGTTCGATAGAAACATGCATTGCAGATATAATGGTCAGTTTGCTTTTTTATTTTTGATTGTAGGTATTGCTACATTTGCCAATCGATACAGCGGTATAAATACAGTATGCTTTTCTTTCGTCTAACACGATCCAGGGGCAGTGACATGTTATCGCGTGTATAATAAGTTAGAAATAGATCAATAGTTTTTATAAGCACCTTTCATCGTTATGTTTTTGCAGTTCTTTTATTGAGGTTGCAATCACTTTGGACTTTGTAATTAAAACTACCATGAGTTCTATGTCGCCTACCAAAAGTATCAAATTCCCACACAAGTCAGTAGCATAAGCTCAAGTCGATGGTATGAATATACGGACGTTTTGTAACATGATTAGTGAGAACCTTCTGACGTTTATTACACTTGAAACATTATTACACTTTTCAAAGATATTAATTTTATTTAATTTAAAAATACAATTATTTAAATAGCTAACTGGTGGTACTGACTGGATCCAGACAAATGCAAACAACATGGTGTCAGCATGTAATGAGGAACTAAAGAGAAATGTAACATTACTACACGATGAAGCGCTCGAAGGAATTTCGTTGTCTGAACAAATTAAAAAGTTGTCTTGTTCAAATAATTGCTCTTCTAATGGAGTCTGTTTTGAAGGTAAGAAAGATGAAATAGTACTTTGTTTGATTTATAAGCAGTATCAATATAGCATTAACTGTCATGACAATTAACTGAGGATATGTAAATACATGTCAGTAAATCTGGCACTCGACTCACAGTGGCTTTGCTTCTTCTATAATGCATTCAACAATTCAAGATGTAGAAATAAGGCTGAGTTTATTTTTGTGCCGTATACTAGAAGCTCATGAAAGACATTTTATCATCGAGCGGGCAACTGAATAATCAATGCAAATTTTAAAAGCTTCCTAATATACATGTTTATTTGTTAGTGTTAAACTTAAGATAAACTTAATGCTTATGTTTTGTTTTATGCTGTGTTTATCAATATATATTTGTTTCTGTCAACTGACTAAATTAATGTTCAATAATTATGCGAGACGCAAGTTTGTTTATTAAAGGAGTGCTGTGTATTCCTTCAATGCAGTTTTGTAAAACACTTCTGCTGATATATTAGTTTATATATATTCTTTTCTATTGCTCTGCACTGGAACACTCTCTTAAAACTCTAGAGTCCGGACCTTCATGTTGTGACTACTATATCAAAATATTTCTTGAATAGCTCTAGCTAAACTGATTGCTGATAATGATATTGCTAAGGTTGTGGTAAGTTTAATTTGTTCTCTTTTGGTAAACCTGGAGGTTGCATATAAAACTATCTCTTGAAATAATCGCTGCACTTAAAATTACTATATTGCTTTTAGTAAGTGGATATACAAAAAGGAATTATATGGAACGCCTCAGCTGCCTTGTGATAATATATTCTAAATCGTTCTGTGTAAATGTCCAATTGTTATGTACATACAACAGTTTGATATGTGTATATACCGGTTGGTAATGTACATTTGTCAAGTTGTTCTATGCATTTTGAAAATTGTTCTATGCTAATCGTTAGTCGTTATGTACATTTACTAAATTGATATGTGTTTTTTTGTAAGTTGTGATGTACAATGTATAAGTTGTTCTGTGCATTTTGTAAGTTGTTATGTGCAGTTTCTAAGTTGTTTTTTGCATTTTGTGAGTTGTTCTGTGCATTTTGTAATTTGTTATGTACAGTTTGTAAATTGTAATGTGCATTTTGTAAGTTGTTCGGCACAATAAGTAAGTTGTTATGTGCAGCTTGTAAGTTGTTATGTGCATTTTATAAGTTGTTATGTACAGTTTGTTAATAGTTATGTGAATTTTGTAAAATGTTATGTGCATTTTGTAAGTTGATCGGTACAATAAGTTAGTTGAAACGTGCAGTTTTTATGTTGTTCAGTACAATATATAAGTTGTAATGTGCTTTTCGTTATTTGTTATGTCCAGTTTATAAGTTGTTATGTGCATTTTATAGGTTGTGATGTGCATTTTTGCAGTAAGTAAGTTGTTATGTACAGTTTGTAAATCGTTAAGTGAAGTTGGTAAGTTGTTCTGTACAATTCGTAAGTTGTTATTTGCAGTTTGTAAGTTGTTATGTGCCTTTAGTAAATCGTTATTTGCAGTTTGTAAGTTGTAATGTGCAGTTTATTAGTTGTTCTGTGCATTTTGTAGTTGATATGTACAGTTTGTAAATCGTTATGTGAAGTTTGTAAGTTGTTCGGTACAATTCGTAAGTTGTTATGTGCATTTTATTAGTTGTTATGTACAGTTTGAAATTTGCTATGTTCTTTTTGTAAGTTGCAATTCGTATGTTGTTTTTGGCAGTTTGTAAGTTATGTGCAGTTTGTAAATTGTTCTGTATTTTTTTTCAACCTACGCAATGGAAATTAGAATTTCCAATTTCGGTAGTTCTGGCCCTGATTAAGCTATATAAATCACACAATGATCTTACATCTGTTGACGACATATATACATAGTATAACCAATTTTTTTAAAATACATTTCTTCCCTTCATAATATATCATACTCTCACAAATGCAACCGCCGTTCGATTCCCGGCCGGGCTGGTATGTGAATGGGTTCTATTGTCGTATGGTTTACTCCTACAATAAAGAGCACGAAAAAGCCTCCATCCGCGCCAACGGGAGGGAACATTTTAAGTTGTTAAAACTTATTTCGTAATCGTTATTAGATAAATAAAGTTTTAACTTAATCTTTTTAAGTATATCATTCAAGTTTCACACATGTGTACTTCCGGTATTAATGTTTTTATTATAAAGTATATCTATGTAATATTCACCTTTTTTAAAAGAAAGATAAAACCATAGATTTCTTAGGATATTATTATGTCTCTTATTAGTTCTATAAAATATAAGGCCCTTTTGACCCGGGCCGACTTGACTCACGGCCGGGTTCACCTGGTTTTACTGTTACACAGGTTCTGTTTTGATACTACATATAGATACGTGTATTGAGTACTGCCTTCTATTATCAACTACAGTCAAAAATATATATTCATATTTCTGACGTCATTTTGGGTTTAAAATAGCGCGCGTGGTAGCTATGGTGAGAAACCGTTTTTGTTCAGTACTGGGTGCACGTTTTGCATTGGGTGCCCCCGCTCTATATGCATATTTTCAGAACAAGAAAAAAGCAATGTTACAAAAAAAAGCAAATTGCTGTCACTTCAGTAACGTAGGGGATTTGATGGCATAAATGATGCATGTGCAATGGTTCAAGAAGCTGTAAACCCGCGAACTATCATTCGGCAATGTCCTGATAAATTCCAGAGAATGCTGGAAAGTATCATCATCATAATGCAAAAAAACATCGCATATTATGCTGCTTACACTGTGTACATATCCAACTGGAAAATGCACACAACAAATTCCGAATGCAAATGTAGATAACCAGCTGGAAAATCTACAGAACAACTAATAAACACCACATAACAACTTGCAAATTGCACACAACAATTAACGAAATTCACATAAAAACTTACAATCTCTACATTACAAATTAAGAAATGCACAAAAAAACTTATAAAATACACGGAAAAACTTACAAACTGCAAAGAACAACTTATGAAATGCACATGCCACTTTACAAACTCCACATAACAATTTAAGATATGCACAGAGCAACTTACGAAATGCACAGAACAACCTACTAACTGCACAGAACAATTTCGGATGCACATAACAACTTACAAACTTCATATAACAATTAACGAAATGCACATAACAACTTACAAACTCTACATTACAACTTGAGAAATGCACACAACAACATGAAATGCACAGAACAACTTATGAACTGCACATAACAACTAGCAATCTGCACACAGCAACTTACGAAATCCACATAACAGCTTACAAAATGCACAAAATAACTTACAATGTGTACATAGCGACTTACATAGCGACTTACAAACTGCACAGAACAACCTACGATTTGTACATAACGACTTAAAAATTCCACCTAACCTCTACCGAATTGTACATAACAACTTGACATATGTACAGAACCAGCCGGTATAAGCACATAAAAATTTAACATTTGTACATCACGATTTAAAATATATTATCACAAGGCAGCTGAGGTGTTCCTTAGTATAAGATATAACATAATACTGTTGGTGAAGTGTGATTTAAGGTTTTGTACATCGTGTATATGCCTTGAGCTAAAGCTAGTCTGTACCGACATACTATAATCTTTAGCAGGGCAGACAAATCATGTATCAACAATCGTTAGAGTCTAACTGTTTGCTCAAATTTTGATATCGCCTAGGTGTTTCAGAGAGTGTCGTGTAGCATTTGCTGCTGTTGTCTCGATCTGAACTCTCGTCGTGAAGGTGTGTTTAAGTGTGACCCCTCTTTAAGGGATTTGAGTAGACGAGGAAGTGAATACTTGCTACAGCTCCTTGTTTTACATATTTCTACAGCAAGGCAAGATGGCTAGTAATTATATAAACTAATACACAGGCTGGCCACTTGTTCATGAAAGTGAAGGTTCCAATAAAACATATAATGTCTGACCATGCTTTCTGGCCGCAAGTTTCAGCAGAAGTTTATTAATTAAACATTCAAACACCCAAAAAATTCAAACGAAAAACTAGCATGTGTTGCTTTGTCCTATCTTAGTATCTGCATGCAAAGACTATATGCTTTTCTGTGATTTGCTTACAGCCTGTTTTGTACTCTTTGTGCAGTTGGGATCTATGAGGATCAGTGGGTTTTGTTGCTGATTTGAAACTCTTGATTTGGCTCTTGATAAACTCGAAGAACCTTATGATGAATGTCACTTTAATTTCTTACCTCTTTGAACTTCGTGTTATAGTTTGGTTTATACCTTTCCCCAGAATGTTTCGTGAAAATTGTTGTAACCATGAAATGCTAACCTTGAATATTTATATAAACATAATTGAAAGTTGTAAAATATACAGTGCTGAAGATATTCATCAATAGGCAAAATTTGTATACTGTACCTTTCCATAAAATTGGGAGATTGAATTTGAAAACGTTAAATCTGTTATATATACTCGTATTTTAATTGAATGTTTAAAGTTGAAATTTGAGTTGACAGTGAATCTCTTATACCGATTTCTAGTCTCAGTAAGACTTTAATATTGAAGTAAAGGTAAAAATTGCAAAAATATTGCAGATAACATTGTCAATCTAAAACTCATATCAGACTGACAAATGCTTTGTGAACACGGGGCCAGGCAGCACAGATACCATACCCTTCTTCTTACTTTGAGAGTTATTTAAGTTTCTTTCATTTCGGGCAATAACTTTATAATTCAAGGTATGAACAAATGATTAACAAAACTCATGTCGATTTCGTAGGTACTTGTAAATGTGATGAAGGTGCCGGTGGTCCTGATTGCTCTGTTGACATGTTGGAACCAGTTACTATCAGTGGACTTCTAGATGATGGGATATGTGATGAAGACTATCAGACATGCAATGACGTGTTTGTTTTTGGTGGTGCGTTTGTGAAAAGTGGAAATCTTAGTTGTCGCTTACATGAGTTTGGGGTAACTTTTAAACTTACACTTTTCATCCCATCAAGCAATATGACACTTCTTTTCGTTTAGTTTTAAAATATAATTAAGTAATGTCTGCTATATATTATAATAGTAATGGGTAAAGAAAAACAACTGTGTATATAAGAAGACGAATACAACGCGTTGACAATCCCTTCAGATTAAATGGATTTCATTCGAACCAAAAGAGAGTTGGCAGTCTTATAGTGACATAAAAGTGTGTACAGCAATATCAAGATATAAATTTCTTATACTGTATGAACGTTGTTTAAAATACATATTAATTGTTTTCAGCTTGATAAGACATTGCAGATAAGACATTGAAAATAATTTATGAACAGTTATAGTGCCGATAAAACAAAGGATTAGTATGAATTAAGTTGAGAAAATATTTTGAAATATGTATGTTATTAATAAATAAAATAGGATATGTTTACATTTGTTTTCAAATTATTGAAATGCTCAAACGCTTGTCTTCTCTTCGACCTACTTCATTGATTACGTTTATGTTATCAAATGGATCAATTTAATCGAAAGGTTATGCATTATGTTCACTGACGGTTTAGTTTTGTTGGTTCGTTTTTTACTCTCTTCCAAAATGTTCTCAAAATAAGCAAAATCAGTACGTGGTATCCTTTATCTCAAGTATTTTTCAACCTTCGATTTTCGAAGCGAATACTTTAAAAAGCGTCATTCGTACGAGAGAGTCATATGCGGTTTATTTGTTTTTATCCTTTTGGCTGCTTTGCCTTAGAAATTAAGGTCAGAAATATAAAGTTTCTTTATAAGAATCGATTCACAATTGTTTCGAATTTGAATTAAGACTGGTTTGATTTGGTTATTTTGCGAAGAAAAAGTAATATCAATGCTGTTTAATTGCTACGAACGTAGAAAATAGAAAACGGTGTACATGTATTGGTATTTTCAGATTGACGATGATGGTGTTCGAAGCGATACATACATTCATTATGTTAATGCAATATTTGAGACCTTTATTGAAGTGGAATGTCCTTTACATACATTACGTCACAAGAGAGCAACAGATGGCAATTCCACAAACGACTTCATTACTGGTTATGCTATATCTGTTACAAATGACGGACACATATATAGTGAAAGCAAAGATATGTTCATATATAATTCGCAATGCCAACTGTTTCAAATTGTCAGTGAAACATATCGCTTCTTCTTGAAGGTATGTAGAAATGTATTTGAAGGTACACATCGTTTTTGTACCGTTACGACATTTAGCTAAAGTTATTCTGTATAAAGTAATCTGAGTAAAACTAAGTCATCATACGTTAAGAGAAAAAATATCAGTTATCATATCATTATATACTTTAAACGAGTGTTGTATATACGCCATCGCGATTCTCGGATGTGTTGCCAAATAAAAAAAGTTGTTGAAACGCTACTGCGTGAAACTATGCATTTAAGAATACCCGTTTATATGGTCCATTAGACAAGGGTAATATGCATACTTATACAGCTACATTTAGGGGGCCTCCGTGGCCTAGTGCTTATAGTCGTTGACTTTCAATCTCTCAGCCCCTCACCGCTGTGAGTTCGAATCCCGGTCTGGGCACTTCGGATTTTTCAAGTGAGGAAGCCTTC
>JAULCC010176670.1:0-13146 GCA_032358795.1 Nuttallia obscurata
TAATCATTCTACTGCACTTTGTAGATGATTATCCAGAAACATGCATTATGTAAGAGTCATTTTTCAGACGTCCTGTTACTATATAAGGTTGTATCTTTTAGTCACAACTGAATAAATACCTACACGATATATAAATATGGAAATAAGAATATTTGATGAAAATGTAAATCCTGTATAAACCTACACGTGATGTACACAATTAATATATATTTTGTATGTCATCAACAAGTCAAAGCTTGGTTATTCTATCATGGTTTGTAGAAGGTCTTGATTATATACATGTGTATATACAGTTTATTTTTCATGTAAAATTGTGTGCTTCTGCTGAAAAAAGGATACATTTATTTGATATATTTTATGCCGACGTGACTTTAAATGAGACAATAAAGGATGTGTGTTGGATGGAAAAATAGACATAAAAGACAGATACACAGAAAGTGAGAAAGCTAACCAGAAAGTGAGAAAGATGGCTTGGTTTGAAGTAGAGACCAGAGCAGGTTACACATACAGGCAATAATGACAGACAGATAAAAACAACAGACAATCAGACAGACAATATACAGTAGTAGTAGATTTTGCGGAGAAAAAGACTTAGTGTTCATAAGAATAGTTTTTTGTACATAATTATTTTCTCGATATAGTTTTAGTGACTGTGCTTGTAATTGTTGCATTTATATTTTATATTGATAGAAATAGTGTGTATTTGATTCACAGTTTGGGGATCCACATATCAAAGAGAATTACGTTGATAATAAAGCTGTATTTCACATTCCCTTATGTGACGGCGTAAAGTGAAATAAACATCACTCTAAGGCGAGGAATACAGAGGTTTATTAATAATATTGACATGAAATATACACAAGAATGAACTGTCATTATTTCCACGACATATTTCAATCATGTATAAACATTCACGCATGCGCATAACATGTACAAGTAGCAGTAAAAACATGAAATGAGACCGAGCATAGAGGTGTGTAAGAATTAATAAAAACAGATATTAATATGAAATATTATGAATAATAGTAAGTCTGCGTGATATGAATTCTCATACAGCAATCATGACAATGTTTAGAAATAAAGGATCAGCAATCTATTTACCCGAGTTCCACGTCAGGGGCATTTATGACTAGAATTAAATCCAAAACATTTCATGTCATTAGTGCATACTTTTTTTTTTTCATGATTAGTTTGAAATATATTCTATTGATGTACATTGGTCTGGATCAATATCATGGAAAGTAGATGACGTTTATAATTTGACAATGCTGTACATTAATAATCGGGTGAACATATTTTGTTTATATTCCGTTGATTTAAATTACAAATACAATGATGTCTTTTATGTGTCTTTTCACCAATGTTACAATAACCAAAGGCTACTATCAGACAATTATATGTCATTGTGTAGAAAACACTATAAAAGATACAGTGACGGCATTGGCTACCGCTATTTTTACTACATAGTAAAAAAAATATACAAATGTTTTGTGTTTTTTTTTCTGCGTATCAATTTTGTACTTTGAAGATTTGATTTATTTACGTGTTGTTGATGTTAATGTTACCTGTACTGACATTATCACATAGTACTTTATAAACAAAAAGTGTTGACTCTAGGAATGACGTTAAAATTAATATCGATAGAACAATATACTGTATACGTATGTGTGTAATCATAGAGTTTTTCATTCACATATAAATGGCTTATATCAATCAAGCTTGTGATTTATTTTTTATAAACTTATTGCTGGTATCATATGTTGTATGTCGTATCGATATATTAGTCATTGAATGTGTCGTATTCTGTATGATATTTTATCGCAATTACATCATAAATGTATTTACTGATTCATAAGTAAAATCATAAATTTTGTTTCAAATATTCATTTTGTCTTATTGGTTTCTGAAAAGTGACATATAAATAGATTTCTTTGAGATTTTATAAATTAGAAAGAAAATATTAAAATGTTTTTTAATGCAGTTGTTATCTTAACTTGTTTTATCAAATACCACACTAAATATATGAAAGACAATGTGTCTCAAAACAATAAGATACTTGTCTCTCAGAAGAGCCAACATCATCGTTAAAAGGTTAATCCTTAATATTCTGATTCTGATTTTATCATAAGCATGAGACTAATTCTATGATTATTTTGATTATCGTTATTATAATTATCATCATTATTACGATGATGATGATGATAATGATTATTATTATAATTATTATAATCATTATTATTTTTATTATTATTATTATATTATCATCATCATCATTATTATTATTATTGTTATTATAATTATTATTATTATTAATTTTATTATTATTATTATTATTATTATTATTATTATTATTATTATTATTATTATTATTATAATCAGTTTCTTCATTGAAATAATAATAATTATAAAAATAAAGACAACAATAATATAAGTATTCATAATTTTCATTTTTATTATTATCATCATTATTGTTACTATAATAAATGAAATTACTGTTATCATCGTTGTTGTTATTGTTATGATATTCACCATCATTGTAATAATTATGTATTTTAATGTTTTTTCTGTTTTCATTTTAAATATCATAATAAAAATTATTATTATTATTATTATTATTATAAATAATTTATTTTTATTATTAATATTATTATTATTTATTGTCACTGTTATTATTATTGCTGTTATTATTAGTTATTATTATTATTTATTTATTTATTATTATTATCATTGCTGCCATCGATAATGGGAGTTGTTGTGTATCTTTGTTTAGTAGAGCTTGGTCAATGACTATTTACATGACAGACTGACAAAAAAAGTCAACAGATGTTATTTTTAATCAATTCATGAAAAACTGAAAAATTACAGTGGCAAATATATATCTACCGTGCCAATCTAATATTCTAACATAAATGTCATAACATTGAAGTAGACGCACTAGAACGCTAACTTTCACAATATGTTACAAAATCAATCATTTCAGAATTAATGTCCCAGAAAATAATCTTTTTACAATCATTTCTCTCTTTCTCATATATCAAACTAAAACACACGGTGTGTTGAATATTTGAATAGAATGTTTCAGGGCGTAGTGATGTAGCAGAATATAGGGCGTGTGGTGTAGCATACTATTAGGCGTGTGGGCTAGCAGAATATAGGGCGTGTGATGTAGCAAAATACAGGGCGTGAGGTGTAGCAAAGTATAGGGCGTGTAGTGTAACAGAATACAGGGCGTGTGGTGTAGCAGAATACAGAGCGTTTGGTGTAGCAGGATATAGGGCGTGTGGTGTAGCAGAATACAGGGCGTGTGGTGTAGCAGAATATAGAGTGTGTGGTGTAGCAGAATACAGGGCATGTGGTGCAGCAAAATAAAGGGCATGTAGGGTAGCAGAATACAGGGCGTGTGGTGTAGCAAAATACAGGGCGTGTGGTGTAGTAGAATACAGGGCGTGTGGTGTAGCTGAATATGGGGCGTGTAGTGAAGCAGAATACAGGGCGTGTGGTGTAGCAGAATACAGGGCGTGTGGTGTAGCAGAATACAGGGCGTGTGGTGAAACAGAATACAGAGCGTGTGGTGTAGCAGAATACAGGGCGTGTGGTGTAGCAGAATACCGGGCGCTTGGTGTAGCATAATATAGGGCGTGTGGTGTAGCAGAACATAGAGGGCGTGGTGTAGCAGAATACAGGGCGTATTGTGTTGCAGAATATAGGGCGTGGTGTGTAGCAGAATACAGGGCGCGTGTTGTTGCATAATACAGGGCGTGTGGTCTAGCAGAATAGAGGGCGTGTGGTGTAGCAGAATACAGGGCGTGTGGTGTAGCAGAATACAGGGCGTGTGGTGTAGCAGAATACTGGGCGTGTGGTGTAGGACAATACCAGGCGCGTGGTGTAGCAGAATAAAGGGCGTTGGTGTAGCAGAATATAGGGCATTCGGTGAAGCAGAAAATAGAGATTGTGGTGTAGCAGAATAAAGAGCGTGTTGTGTAGCAGAATATAGGGCTAATGTTGTAGAAGAATTACGGGCATGTGGTATAACAGAATAGAGGACTTGTGGTATAGCAGAATACATGACATGTGGTGTAGCAGAATACAGGGCGTGTGTTGAAGCAGAATACAGGGCGTGTGGTGTAGCAGAATATATGGCGTGTGTTGAAGCAGAATACAGGGAGTGTGGTCAGCAGAATAAAGGACATGTGGTGTAGCAGAATACATGGCGTGTGGGTTTGCAGAATAAAGAGCGTGTGGTGTGGCAAAATATAGGGCATGTAGTGAAGCAGAATATAGGGCGTGTGGTTTTGCAGAATAAAGAGCGTGTGGTGTGGCAGAATATAGGGCGTGTGGTGAAGCAGAATATAGGGCGTATTGTGTGGCAGAATATAGGGCGTGTGGTATATCAGATTACAGGATGTGTGGTGTAGCAGAATACAGGGCATGTGGAGAAGCAGAATATAGAGTGTGTGGTGTAGCACGTATAGGACGAGCAGTGTGGCAAAATAAAGGGCGTGTGGTTTAGCAGAATAAAGAGCGTGTGGTGTTTCAGAATACAGGGCTTATGGTGTGTGGTTTAGCAGAAAACAGAACGTGTGGTGTAGCAGGATATAGGGCGTGTGGTGTAGCAGAATACAGGGCGTGTGGTGTGGCAGAATACAGGGCTTGTGGTGTAGCAGGATAGAGGGCGTGTTGTGTGGCAGAATATAGAGCGTGTGGTGTGGCAGAATATAGGGCGTGTGGTTTAGCAGAATACAGGGCGTGTGGTGTAGCAGAATATAGTACGTGTGTTGTAGCAGAATACAGGGCGTGTGGTGTAGCACAATATCAGGTGCGTGTAGTGTAGCAGAATAAAGGGCATGTAGTGTAGCAGAATATATTGCGTGTGTTTTAGCAGAATATAGGGCGTGTGATGTAGCAGGATATAGGGCGTGTGGTGTAGCAGAATATAGAGCGTGTGGTGTGGCAGAATACAGGGCGTGTCGTGTAGCAGAATATAGGGCGTATGAAGTAGCAGCATATAATGCGTGTGGTTTAGCTGAATATAGGGCGTGTGATGTAGTGGATATGTATTATGCCTTGCTCCTAGGAAGCTGTAAATTCGAGGCCCGACAGGATCTTTCATCGTGACTTTAATTAGATATTGGATCAACCAAGAAAACATACCCGAAAGTGTTTATATAGGTGATATGCGTTCAATCTAATCAAGCTAAATTAAAAGTATACAT
This sequence comes from Nuttallia obscurata, assembly GCA_032358795.1. Lineage (NCBI taxonomy): Eukaryota > Metazoa > Mollusca > Bivalvia > Cardiida > Psammobiidae > Nuttallia > Nuttallia obscurata. Next base: position 5,214 of record JAULCC010176670.1, read on the forward strand.
CAGTTGAAATCAGTAATTTGTTTGGAATGGCCGTTGAATTTCATATAAAATAATTTAAGTACTTGTTGCGAGTCTAAACATCTTTCTAAACCTGTAGATATTCGACCTGGAGTATATTAACATATTTGAATACTAATTTCAAAACAAGAAAACTTAAAAATCTGGGCTAACGGCGTTCTTTTTTCATGGTGACACGCATCATTTGCGCTTTATACAGACAAATCCAATTTTGAATTCAATTTATATGAACCAGATGGGGGTCTGTTAACGGTCCTAAATGTTAAAATATACGCCATAAATCCACCATCATCTGACAACGAATGATTTTGAAATCATAAACTGGGATATATACTCACACAATGGGACGTCAGCCAGTCATTTTGGGTTAATGTGCAATATCATGTGACATTTTATGGCGAAGTTTGAAAAAGGAGAAGATTCATTTACGCCAGAGAATACCAGTTTTAATCCCCACGTCTTTTAAAGTATTGCCCTGATTTGTAATTGCATCTTAAGGTTATGTTAGTGCGCAGTGCGGTAGATTGAAAATTCCACGACATGTTTTGAAGAGCTGACCTTTTGTTGTTTCCAACATATTTGTAAGATCTGATATTACAATGTTTCTATATTGTTTTAAACAGGTTCGTCATATTGTTTCAAACACACCTAAATGAACTTTTCTTTCTGATCGAATTTGATTCCAGAATATTTCGAACAACATACTTCATGTCTGTTTTCAATATTTAAGCGTTAACATGTATATTGATTCAAACCTACTTAATAGAACTGAATTTATATTCTTTCTCATTAAATTTGTTTCTAACACATTTTGAAGTAAAATCCTTATCACTATTTGAAAAAAAGTTATTAAGAGTTTACATTATTTTGTTTTCAACATATATTTGGGCTGACATTATTTAAGTGCCAATCTGTTTTGAGAAATTGATTGTGTTTGCAAGGGTTGATTTGAAAACCTGCTTTTATTTTGCTTCAAACGTCTTTTTTAAAGCGAGTCTTAATATGCTTCAAACATGCTTTTAAACCCGGTCATCAATTGCTTTCAACAGATTTTGAACGGTTTGTAGAGTTTTTCTTTATTGGCATCATAGATCTTTTGTGGAACTGTTGTTTTTTGCTTCCTTCATGTTTTGAAGAGTTGTTCTTATTTTGCGTCCTTCATGTTTTGAAGAGCTGTTCGTTTTTTGCTCCCTTCATGTTTTAAAGAGCTATTCGTTTTTTGCTTCCGTCATGGTTTGAAGAGCTGTTCTTATTTTGCTTCCATCATGTTTTGAAGAGCTGTTCTTTGTTTGCTTTCTTCATGTTTTAAGAGCTGTTCATTGTTTTGCTTTCTTCGTGTTTTGAAGAGCTCTTCTTGTTTTGCCTCCTTAATGTTTTGAAGAGCTGTTCTTTTTGTTTTGATGAAAGTATAACTGTGTGTAGTATAATTCATATTAAATGTCAAATTGTATACTATTTGACAACCAACGTACATGTAAATAGAAAGCTTACCTGGAGCTGTCGTCCTTGTGCTAAGGACTTCATCAGCAGAATGACTGGCTTACTGGCAATTAACACCATGAGTTTCCCACCATATTCTAGATTTAAGCAAATGTTGTTATTTTTTGTAGATTCACTTAGTTTTATCATAGCTATTAAAGTGATTTATTTACTTTGATGTTTTGTCCTATCGTACAAAACAATGGGATGCATTGAATATCTTCGTGTGAGCTTCTTTCAACAGAGAACAAATACATTATTCCGGCTTTAAAATGTGTGGTGCCATATGAGATTTTCTAGTGGTTGGCATAATTATATTCTTTCTTCAGTGAATGTTTGTTTTTAAAGAAGCAAATCATTGTATTACATTGACGTGAATGCATTTAACACATGGTGGCTAGACATTTTTGCAGCGAAAGTTTCAAGTAAATATTAACATGTTAGCTCATGAAGAAAATAGTCGACATAATTTTTTATCTATATATCAATCAATACCATCTGATATTTCAGAACAATGGATCGAGCAAATATGACTGTAGTAGAGAGAAAAGATGATACATATTAGGTGTTCATCTACCTTATATCAAATACATCTTGTGCTTTGTTTTTTAATGTGTGCTTAACTTTATAATGTCACGTGTGACAGCGAAATGAATTAATAGAATAACATAAATAATAAAAGAATCAGTTTTGTTTTAGAGACAAACATAAAGAAAAGAAGATGTCAGATAAAGGGAGAAATAGAAAGAGGGATATATAGAGACAAGTCGAAGAAGAATGGAGGGTAGGTTTTGAAAGCGTTGGTGATTGATGTATGGAAAATGCAAGGTTGATGAATAAATGGATATAGAGAGGGGATTTCAGAGACACAGATGGATGGAGAAAAATATAGTACTGCAATATTTAGAATGGAGATTAGAAAATGTGTTAACTTGTGTATAAATGAGACAGACTGACAAAACAAAAACAGAAAAAGAGAGAGAGATAGAGGGAGAAAGACAGAGAGGCGGTGATTGAAGAGAGATGTTGAGAAAGAGAAAATTAAAGAGAGAGTCTGTTAGAGATAAGTGTCGTGGAAAAAAACAGTTATCAGAGATGTAATATACATTTTCGGTTTACTAACTGACAGGTTATTGCAGAATCTGTTTAAAATACTACTTTAATTGTTATTTTGGCAGTCTTCAGCTTCATATAACATGTAAACATGGCATATACTGATATTGAGTTGACTAACAGCACATACGTATGCATGGACGAGAAATTTAAAATATACACTTCTGCTTTGTTTAGACACTGTAGACACGCACTTGTGCATGGATAAAAAACTTAAAACATACATGTACACGAAACTAAAAATACAGATAGTAATAAACTATTTCTTCTATTCTGTTCTGTTCAGGTCTATTATGTTTTTATAAACTAGCGAAAATAATGAGCCACAAGTTCAGGAAAGGTGCCAGAGGACGTGACGCATACAGAACTGACAGTAATTCCCGTAATTACCCTGAGTTTACGCATTTTACAAGCAAGTGTGTCATTAGTGTAATCACAACCACACCTGTGACGGACACTACATCGTAGTTTACCTGATCGAAAAAAAAGAAAAAGATTTTTTTTCGTTAATGAGGCAAGCAGTATAAGCAGTATAAATCTGTGTACGAGATTCAAGCAATGTGTGTGTTTCTCTTCATAAATTCAAAACGGAGATTTACATATATTTATTTCAACTATATCAGCTTTTTTACCCTTTTTGATGAAAGTAGATATTCTAAAATGAGACATTTCTGAAATAAATTTTTTTCTCTCTATAATTTACGTCACATTCTGCCATTTAAGGCTAATTGACGTTCCAGAGATTGGGAAGCGGACACAGAGAACCCATCTGTAGAGAGCTCTAGTTCTTTAACGTACCCAGTGTATATACAGCACTGGTACACAGTGGTATGAAATCTGACCGGTCACTTTATTATGATGCCGAAGAACTAGTTCAAATATAGTTTACCCCTAATTCCTGATCGCAATAGGGGTTGAGGGGGCACTTCTACCAGTTCTTAAATCTTTGATTGTACTCAGCCGGGAATCAAACCTACAGCCTTCCGTATCAGGCGGACGCTTTACCACTGAGCTTACTGGACTGTTCATTATGTTGACACGTTTAAAAGAAAATAAGACTAAATGATAAGGAGGGCAACTATTACATAATCTGTAATTATTTTTAGTTTTCTATGAGCGTATGGCAGTTATATGAGTTTCTTATTCCACCAAGTGCCGAGAGAATTAAATGTTTCCTATGAGATTAGCTGGTTTTCTTTACATGCATTAAACTATTCTAAATGTCCTTTGAAGCTATAAGTTCATGTCATGTTATATAATCTGTTTATGCTGCCTGTAGTTAAAAACACCAAAACTAGGAAAGTGAAGGAAATCTGTGTTTGACGAACGGAGGTATCATTACCCGCCTTTCAGTTCAGGGGTGGCAAGTTCAAATTCCAGTCCGATAATCATCTTTGTGAGACAGAGTTTATCAATGATTTGATGGCATTGTCACTTGTCCTTACACACACACCCTCCCTCCTGTTGTTGACGGTTGGTTGAGTTTAAACGTGTTTAGTTTAGTTTTATATTGAAAGTCTGTGACTTGTATATAGAAACAATTTGGAGTCCGTTTCCTCGGTAGAACTAGTATTTTATGTCTAATGAAGGTCAGGAGAAAGGTCACCTCTTGGGCTCGAACCTGCAATCTCCTGAGCGTAAGGCATGCACAATAACCATTGCACCACTATGCATTCGTTTTTGCCAGGTTCCTGTGGAGATTCTGTTGAAGATACGCAAGGACACAGTTACATGTAAACACACCAGCTAATGTGAAAACTCTTTAAAACAGGTGTACAATTAAAACAAATCAAAACAAAATCAAATTTATACATCCGGATATTGATGTTGTTAGCTGATATGATAGCAAGTATCAACGAAAATGCACATTACTATAGAGTAGTCAACGTGAAGAAAACAATTGATATAATTTTGTTAAAAAAGAATAACGACTTCAACAATCGTTTGCAAACTTAATATACGTTTAAGGAAGATTTCAGTAAAGTTCATTCTAAGTCCATTTCATAAATATCTGCAAAAGGTTTACAAGCTTAATCAAAGGTTTTAGCACATTTTCTGAAAAGCATGTTTCTCCTATTGGAAATAAAGAAACGGTTTCACGTTATTTAAACTCATTTAATTAAAACTCATCTATTTAAAATCAATTTGGTTGAAGATCTATGACTTATGGTGGCACTTTTGAGTATGTCTCCTAGGTGGAACTAGTACGGGAGTTGGTGTTTGATGAAGGTCGCGAGTACGGCTTCCCTTCGAGGCCTGAACCTGCAGCCAACTGAGCTCAAGGCGGACACGATATCCACCTCACAGCAATGCCTTCAAATTTATCTAGCATGTTACTGTTTTATTTACTGTTGAGAAAATGTATACATAGATACGCAACCAAGGCAAATGATTGGTCCGCAAACGTGTATAGACACAGTTATTCGAAATATTATTCTCATATCAATTTTTACATTACTTTAGTCATATTTATTAATCTATTTCCGCAAAAATTGGTATGCAAATATTCACCTGTATGTAAAACATGCATTATTCATGTGTTTTAAATTACTAGCGCTTTGACTATTATCTTGTCTACGAGAAAAGAGGCACCTGTTTATCGCTGTTGTTTCATTTGCAATTCAACGGGTCGTACTAAAGTTTTCGCTGGAAACAGCGGGACCGTTGTATACGCACTCAATTATTTGTGATTTTTTCAATCCGTTCCCAATAAGACAAGGCCTAGTGGATCAATTATCGCCGCTTGCATTAATTCTCTCCTAATCGGACCACTCGAAGCCGATCTTCAAACGACAGCCTCATTCTGATACCGGAAATGAAGCTGGACCCCGACGTAAACAATCCATCTTCAACTTCCGGTTGGAGAGTTCGAGCGGCAGACGATTAACGGTTTATCGTGGTGCAGGTTGGGTCAGATCATTTTCGCACGAAAATGCTGCGAATTGTTTTTGTCAATAATGCTATTACGCATACTGTGGTTTCGTTGAAAAGTGTGTGGCTTCATGTGGTTAATATGGTGTCTATATATTATGAACCTAAAAGCTACCTAAAAGGAGAAAAGCATTTTTATTCGTCAGAATCATCAACTAATAATTGAATACCATCATTATTTATGTATATTCATCGCCAAGGAAATACTTTCAAACAACTCCAAAACTGTTTCAACTTATTTATTATTGGTACCGCAAGCCCCGCTACATTTACCGTAATCCGGCATAGCTATCGGGAAATAGGCATACTTTTTTATACAAATGACATTACGAAAATTATGCCATCAGAGCACGTCTGTATTGTTGGCAAATATGCATATACTCGACTATCACAGAGGACGACTGTTTTTAAACTTTCAGTAGTCGCCCCGTCTTATATCCGAGTCAAATTCACGTGATGATAGGCATTTGGCATAAATCATCTGTTTTATCTAGTCATGCAAAACGCAATTCATATTAGACATAAATATTTATGATATGATTTAAAACTAATCGACTCAATCTCTTAATGTCGCTAATCTGCGAAACTGCCTTTGTATCATGCTGTGGTCAACATACGGGCTTTACGGTAATAGTGTGATGAGATTCTAAATGGTATCTCACAGGTGGGCTGGGCAATAGGCTTTTTTCTCGCCAAGTTTCATTCCACCTGAACAAGTTTAGTGTACTTACCTGACCGTACGTTTGAATGAATAATTTGCTACTTTTGTTGTGATTAAATGTTTCAAAGAATGTAAACACAAACTTGAAAACAAAATTCATTACGCTTTTATTACCGGATGATTATATTCTTCTGTGTAAAAAACGGTTAGAGTGTCTCGTATCCTTTTGACCATGGGAAAAACAGATTGTTAGATACGTACTTAAAACTCAGCGGTGAAACATTTTAAAGATGGTGTCTTCTTCCTGTGATACTGAAATACTTTATTTATTATATATAAACATATTACCTTTCTGTACATGAACTGTTTAAATCTTATGTTGCGATTAAATGCAGTAGTTTTTTTTTAATTTGCTGTCTTTCTAACATTTCCTAGGATCAAAGTTATCTAACAAATATGTAAAGAAAGCTGGCTTCTCTATAGAAGTAAATCTATATTATACCAACCTTGTACATACATGCATGTCGTGCTTTATTTCGCATACATATAACATATTTTATAGTTATAATGGGTGTTTAGGAATATTTTAAACGAAACGGGGTAGTTTTGTTATTTCATTTCCGACACGGTTGGCGTTAAAATTTATCAATAACAAGAAAGATTGCTATTGTTAACACTCAAACAAATAAAAATTCGACAGTGTATGTTCTGTAGAATATATATATCATTTGGTATTTGGTAGTTCATGTTTAAGCGGTGCTAAATTGTGAATGAAACATTTCAGGTAATTGATGGTCTATGCACTATTCTGTCTGGTAAGCTTTGGCTGTACAATATAGATGCAGCTTATTGTGAACGACCGATGACTTACGTGATACCATTTATCATGCAATTATTTGATTTAGTTCGTGAATAGTATTATCGTTATTACCACTTTTTCCATTGTCCGTTTGATTGTTTTACGCCCTCGTTATTAGTATACTCGAGAACACCTTTTTCAAATACCATAATGAACAACCGTTATTGATGTCAGTAGTAATATAGTAAATTAATACGCGTGGTGTTTTTATCGAGATCTTCCCCATCCAATCAGCACATGTGTCCGTCACTATCAGCTACTGACGGCACGCTGTCCACTCATAAAACATAATGACCATTTTACCACTCATTAGAATGTGTTGGGGGTAGATACACCCGGCGATAATGACAATATCAGCCACCGAATCACCGGCACAACCTGAATATGGTCAGTCCAATTGCCAATAAATAAATTAATCAGAATGCTATTAAAAGTCCGTTGTTACAGTAACGACAATTAAAACCAGGGGAAATACGTCCATGGATTTCATTCAGAATCCGTCGGATATTTTCCGGAACAAGGTGATAATATCGTGGAATGGTCGGTTATCTTCCCAATGGAAACAATTACAGGATGGCATAAAACATTATCCGTTTGATTTTCTTCATTAATGCTAAAACTTAAAACAAAAACAACGTTTACAGCTGTGTGAGTCAGTGATTGAATTAATTAGTGAGAGAACGAGTGACTGAGTGAATGAGTGAGTAGGTAATTGTATTACTGAATGAATGAGTTAGTAAACGAGTGAGTGCGTGACTGAATGAATGAGTGAACGAGTGAGTGTGTAAATGAGTGAGTGAATGATTAAAAGATAGGGTTTAAAGATTGGCAGTGATAACAATGATGATGGAGATATTATAATTTATTTTGAA
>JAULCC010176781.1:0-13146 GCA_032358795.1 Nuttallia obscurata
AATGCAACCCCGGTTCAATGCCATGCCGGAGCTATTATGTGAGAGGGTTCTGTAGTTGTTTTCCGTCCGGGCATGTAGGTTTTCTACGTGTACTCCAGTTTCCTCCTACAATAGAAAAGATCTCAAAAACGCCTCCAACCGAGCCAACGAGAGTGATTTATATAAGTTGTAAGAACTTGTTTCGCAATTTTTGTAAGATAAAGAAGGTTTAAACCTTTTTAATGTATAATGTGCACGAAAAACATTACACAGAGAATCTAAGTCAAAAATAATGTTTAGGACAAGCATTATAGGACAAAACTTATCTAACTTGATTGCTTAGATAGATGTAATGAATCGGTAGCCTTGTCTTAAGTTTTAGAGCAATACATTTAACAGTTACTGAGATATGGACTTATATTATGTACTTATGATCAATTATAGGAATTTTCCCTAATCTAAGGACAATGATCCAGTCATACATGCGCGCAAATGTTGGATTTTCAAAATGATTATATCTCTTATAGATGACTTACTACATTAGAAAATTTGGTAAACATCAGATAAAAGTGCTAAAACTCACAAAATAGCAATTTTCTAAATAAAAAGGCTCGTAATCAAGCCAAGTACACGCAAATATTCTTCTTCTTTAAGGATCTGAGCTTTATAAACATGTATCTTCTGTATATGTTTGAGAAACATAAAGTCATAAAGTCAGGATACAGGGTATTCCCAATCCAACAACAGAAATAGCCCGATTGAAATTCATTTAGCAAAACTGACAATTGCCGAAAAGGAAGATAAGAAAATGGAAAAAGGCAGTACTATAGAGAAATCTTCACAAAATTCTTTGGCACTTGTAGTTCGATTATTTTGTGATTTCTTTTTCCTGGAATTTATGAAAACTTAGACATGTTAGTAGCTTCGATCTGTAGTATATTGGTACTGATCTAACACTGCATTTTCCATATCTAAATGGAAACAATTGTAACCGTGTCATTTAACATTGTGGCTCTGTAGTTAATGCAAATGTAGTTTTAAGGATTGCTCATGATAACAGTAATCATATAATTAGGTAATATTATTTGTCATACATATAATTTTGAAGGGCACATAACAAATTAGGAAAGAGTTTTTAAATGGCTAACACATGCAAAATTTAGGTTATTGTTCTCGTTTCAGAAGCGGGTACCATTACTTGGTCATAAAACCAGAGAAGATGGTGGGGAAGGTTCTCCTGATACAATTAAAAGAGTCCAAGATTGGCCCAATCCTAAAAGAGCAAAAAGGGTAAAACGTTTTATTATAGGGCATATTAATATCAGTTCGCGCAATTAGCAAAGCATTTACAAATACATTTACATGTATAAGATTAAGGAACCACTAACAACAGCTTTAACTTTAGCTCAGCCTACTGAAATTGATCATTTTATACTAGAGTGTGGTGTCAGTTTGGCAGTACATTGTGAACGGTTGTTGCAGTGTCAAATTTGTATAGCAAGCATACATTATTTCAGTAAATGTGTTACACGAGCCGAGCGAAAATGTTGTAAATATGTATATATGCCTAGACATAAGACATATACAGGTAAGTATGTTATTAGTCTAGATTGCTTAGCGATAGCTTAAGTCACTAAACAAGGATGTAGATATGCGTATAAAGTATCCGTTGCAACTAACAAATAAGAATTTAATACCAGCATTAAGAGTGGTTAATACATTGCCCTATTGAATAAAGCTAAGTCCGTTTGATCACATAGCCATCTTTTGGAAAATACTTATATCTGAGGGTTTTTATTGATAGTTTAGCAGTTGAGATAATACGTTCAGGAAGGGAAAACTAACCATTTAGACATGCATATAGTTTTTTGTCTCATTACAGAATATAATCAAGAGTTGTTAGAAAAATAAAGGATAACATTGTTAAAATTAAGTACTTCATCGCAAAACATACCCTTTTTTGAAATAAACTAGTCAAGTTGGTATATGCCCATTTGAATCGTCAAATTCGTTACCAGAGCAGACTTATGTTAATGATTATAATAACGTTTCTTTACAGTTAAAAGCATCCTTCCCTAAAGGCAAATCAAAAGCATTAGAAGCAGACAGGACATCATCTACTGCTGTGGTAAGTCATAACATGCACACACTGGCATGAACACAGCCATATACATTCATATGAATCAAGATAATTTTTATATAAACGCCTCAATAGCAATTTTAGACCGACAGTAGATGACAGATGCACATCATCTGTACGACATCAATAATGTTTGAAACCTAATGTTAAAACAGTTATTGTTCGAACACGCTGTATTAACTGTATTATTAAAATGTTCTGCCTGCTGCTTTGTGGTTTAGTGATCTAAGTTCTCCAATTTGCATCTATTGCTCTTCGCCATTAGACTTCTTCTATCTTTTTCAATCCAATTGCATGAATCCTTCAACTATAAACAAAGTTTGCCTGAGCAATTTATGAAAACAACTTGAAACTTGAACGTATGTGTTAAAACTTGATAAACAATAAAATTTATCTGTCAAAATATTTCCAAAGTAAATATTTATCGAGAATCTAGACTACTTGTAATTTAAACATTTTTCAGCGCAATCTTTAATTATTGTCCACATATCTGGCATTTATGCAGCAAGACCAACACAAAACATTAGAACAACTTCAATAAAGAAGTCTAAGAGTTGTTGAAAAGGTCTATACATCACCATAATACCTTATTTAATTCTACATCTTAGAAGACACAGAACAATTGCCTTTGCTATTTCTTATCTCACCTGAACAATATATTCAAATGATATCAGTTTTCATTTATATACCTTTGAGGGGTGTTCGCTAAATACAAGTAAGTGTATTTTCGCAGATGCCATTTCTTGGTTATGCAATCGGTGAACATGGTGAATATATATTTGTCCAAAACCTGTCAAGAACCTTTTATAATATTAAAGCACTAACAACAACATAATTGTAGATTTTTTCCACAAAAGGGTCATTCTATACTAGGTTGATATGCCAGTTTAATATCATGAGGTGTAGTGTTATTGCAGGTTCAAAATGGTAACAAACAAGTTATAGGCTTTTTCAGTAAATATTTTTCACGAGCCGAGAGACAATATTGTGTGACAAGACGAGAATTGTACTAAATACTATGAAACATTTCTACCACTACATCTATGGTAGAAAACTAAAATGTTCGTAGTGACTATTCAAGTCTGAAATGAAAGAGTTAAAGAGGAAAGAAGAGAGGGAGGATGAGAAAAGAAAGGCAAATTCTTTAAAGAGAAAGATGAGGAAAGAAAGGGAGATTGGGTGAAAGCAGTATAGATTAAGAAGAATGATGGGGAACGAAAGAAAAATGAAGGGGATACAGAAGACACATGTGGTAGGAAATAAAGAGGATGAGAAAAGAAGTACAGTGAAGCTAAAGAAGGATGTTGAGGAAAAGATAAGAGAGGGACAGGGAAGTATAAAGAAGAAAGACATATATGATGAGACAATAGGCAATGAGAAGGTGAATAGCAAAAAGGAGTTGCATATGAATAATAAAATAACAGTAGAAAGTAGGAAATATGAAATAGATTTAGTAGCGGAAGATAGATGAGAGACATTACTTTTAGGGAATGGTATTAATAATAAGGAAAAGAGCCAACAATAAGTTATAATGATGGTATAAACTATTTAGCAAGTTTGCTTTTAATGAAAATGGGTTTATGTCACAGTTACCATCATAAGAAAACTATCAATTGTAACGAAATTATAAAGAGTTCAATGGGACATTTTATTTTACAGATTTGGAAAAAAGACAAGTTCTGTGTTTTTCTTTTGACTGTTGGATCATGAAGTTTTGCTGAGCATTTATTTTTTATAAAATAATCGGTTTTCATAAGAGGGCCATATGTAATCACATACATTATGACTATATTGGAATAATGTATCTGTCGGCGAATACCGATTTTGGAACAAATATTCTAATCTACAAAAGGGGCCGACACTCATATAGACAAGAACCACTTGCACCTGTGTAAAATGTATGTTACCGTTTACAAATAAGATATTAAGGTAATTTTATATCGCTTACAAAAGTTACGGAGAAACATATGATTTGTTTCAGACATATCAAGCGTTGACCAGAAGGATAACTTTCATCGAATCAACTTTGGGAACACCTATTACTTGTAAGTGTAAACCATTTTTATATTCCTAGAATATGTTCCGCTTAATATACTTCAGTGCATAAACTGTTGTTAGGTAGTTATAGAGCTGATGTACATGTTTCAAGCAATTGTTGACAGATCGTACTCGTTAAGCATTGGTAATTACCACTACAGAGCTAAATCGAATAAATGTGGTACACAACATCTTGCATTTCTCAATTATATGGCGTATCGTTTGCGTCAAAAGTCTACCTAGTCAGCCGCACTTACAAAATATGTAGGTGCACCTACATATTTTTAAGTGCACCTATATATTTTATAGGTGAGCCTACATATTTTATAGGTTCACCAAAAATCGTAAGTGCACCTACATCTTAAATCAACAGTGCACCTATATGTAGAACTTACAAGTTCAGCTGCTAAACTTACAAATTTGTAGGTGTACCTACATTTGTAAGAATGGGTATAGCCTTATCCAATCAAATCGCTCGTTACATCCAAACAGGTTGTACCAGGATACTTCAATACTTTAAACTTTTTCAAACTAGCACTACTTTAATTTACTTATTATTTAATATAAAGAACAAAACTGTAGACTCAGAACCGAGTGTAATTTTACGTGGTCTGATTATCAAAGGAAAAAGGTCAATCCAACATTACATATATATTTACTTATTGCATACACTGAATTCATTAGATTGAATGCACACAGTATATACAGACACATACACACACAGTATGTTAAATGCAACACGTTGCTTTCATCTTTATTCGGTTTCATCAAGAATGTATTTAATCATGAGCGATCAAAGTGTATTACTATAATTGCACCTGTTAATAGTAAACACCGATAATAATTTAGTGTAAACATATTTCAATCATTATCGACAAAAGTTAACCTGTTTCAAATACTGGAGACTCAAAATATCAGAATTTTATTTAAAGGCTCGAACTTTTAGTATTTTACAATCACTAACATATGATAAAGTTTTAGCAGAACACAAGGTAAACACGTTAGACACACACATATCATATTCTCGTGTTTTACATGGAGTCAGCCATTTTTGTGAATACATGTTAATGCCCAATGTAACACTCTTTCTGATTGGCTGTTCGTAGTCCGAGCCTAAAATGTAAGTCAGGTCATGAAAAATGTAGGTGAACCTAAATATTTTGAATAGTCAACTATAAGAAAGGTCTAGCACCTATGAAATGGTAAAAGTACTAGGGGTGGAATAATGGAGCTGTTAATGCATTGTTTACAGAGCTACCCGTATTAAACCAAGCAAAGATGTGGCGTCAAACCCTAACAAAACGTCCGCACATGTTAAATTTTGATATCATTCCACTTTTTGACATTTATTTCCATTCGAGCTGTGTTTGCAATAAGGGCTGAACATAGATTGGCTCTTAAAAACCTTTCTACTGATTAGGAAACCAAAAGGAAAATGCATATGAAAGTGAAAGCCTGTGGACATACTGTTTTGAAAATGGAAGAGTATAAGTGGCGTGATATATTTCAAGACAAGCAGAAAAGTAAGCCGACGATATTCGAATTCAAAGGGCAATAACGTTACATTACGTTGAGGCAATTTGACCACGCTGACGAGTTGCTCACGGCATGTTCTGTCGGCGATATATACCATTACACCTAACTCGTACATAAACAGTTACTTTGCTTTGGTGAAACGATGTGAAAAAATGCAATGCTTTTCTTGGAGAATATTTGAAATAGACTGAGAGGAAAAACAACTATGAGAAACCAATGCTGCTTTTATCAAGGTATCTGTGACATCTTGTTGTCTAGGGACCGAATAACAGATGCTGCTATTTATAAGTTCAAAATGTGGAAACTATTTAACCTGATAGGTGTTTGTTACTTTTTTAGTTAGAAAAACTTTGATTTATAATTACAGCAATTTCCATAAGAAAGCGATTTGAAATCAAGAAACTAGAACACTGTTCTGCAAATATTCCCAATACCCCCTCGCACATTCACTTGATACAAGTTTACTTAATATATAAGAGAATTTCCATTTATAAACATCCCCATGAAAATGCCATTCAAACGGTATTTCATATTTTGCACTATTTATTGTCTTTGTATTTTGCAATATTACTCATGTTTTGTATGTCGTTAACATATTTGTACACTCTCAACGATGACCAGTGTGCATATGTTATTGTATACTACGATTGTTCACGACGCGCATGTTGTCTAAAGAACGATGTATATTTTGGCAGTTTGCCAATGAGAACCAATGGCCTACATGTAATATACCACCCACCTCAGACCGTTATGCAATGTAGTTACCCTCATTTTATTTTTTAAACATGTCTACTCTTATGTATTATACAATTACCAAATCTCATCAGTTGAATGGAAAAAAAAATCCGGGTCTTCAAAGTGGTATAAAGGCCTAAATTATGTCTATCGTTTATACTAATGTATGCAACATACTTCCACATTTAGATTTAATAGAACCATTTGTATAACGGAAACACACTTAAATGATGACATAAAGATGTAGAACTTTTGGGGGATCAATGTCCATTACGAAAGGGAAAACATCGTTTTTGTGGTGGTTTCGCGATCTATGTAAACGAAATTCTACTCTTTCAATTACGTAACGATTTGATCTCACTCTCATTGGAACTAATTTGGATAGAAATCATTACTTCCAGCCATAGAATTTTGCTTGTTGACTTATACAGACCACCTAACTCAAATGCTGATATTTTAAATAACGAAGACGTCATTGTATCACGGGCACTAAAGAGGAACATTTCCGTGATCCGTCTTTGTGACATTTATATAAATACTCTTCCAAACTGTTTTAAAAAATCAAACAATTATAACACCAAATAAATCTTGAATAATTGTGTTGTGAATGAACTGACTGATTTTAGTTCAATTATTGGATTATATTTTGATCGCTGTATTACAAACAACACAGCTGATATGAAAATTAAAATTGTCATCCAGCCCATTTGAAAGTCACATTGTGTTTTTCTGTAAAAAAATAGAATTATCGATTTTTAAAGATGAGGCTATGCCAAATTACAACTTTATTAACTATTTTTAGTTTAATAGTATAACCAACTAAATCAAGAACTAATATCGGCAAATTGGGATGCTGCTTTTTTTAACAATGAAAACATACATATCATGTTTCTCTACCTTTGTTAATGTAATTGATAAGTGTACGAAGTGTCACATGCCGACACAATCTGTTATATACGGAATCCTGATCGGGCCACTTAAAACTTCGCTAGTCGGACATGCGAAGTTGAAACACATGCGAAATATTAAGTTTAGACTTCGCTTGTCGACATGCGAAGTTGAAACACATGCGAAATATTAATTTAAGACTTCGCCAGGCGACACATACATATATGCGAATTTTAAGGTATGACTTCTCTTGTCGGTATTCGAACTGTTTCGGACATTTAGACCTCAGTGTATTCGGTAAGTATGAGAGTATATTTTTATCTTTTACTCACTCTAACATGTTTCTTATATTTGGGTGTGGAGATAATGCCCGGAGCCGTCCGATTACCGACTAGCGAAGTCGTAAAGTTAATATTTTGCATGTGTTTCAACTTCGCATGTCCGATACGCAATAAATAGCTCCCTTTTGACTTCGCGAAGTGAACATAGCCGATATCTTAAAAGTTTAAATTTCGCATGTATGTATGTCTCGACTAACGTAGTTGTAATGTTAGTATTTCGCATGTGTTTCAATTTCGCATGTCGACAAGCGAAGTCTAAACTTAATACTTCGCATGTGTTTCAACTTCGCATGTCCGACAAGCGAAATCTTGACTGGCCCGATCAGGATTCCGTAGTTATAATTCGACCTTGTGATACGCCAGTTACGAATAATAATATAAGAATAAAATGCGCCAATGAAACTGAGCCCAACAGACGGCATCACGCGAATAAAATCCACAAAATTGGGAAACACTACGCAAACTTACAAACGAAGCCATACAATTAGTTTGCAAGTCAAAAGACAACTACAAAAATACATTATTCTCATCAGTAAATGTGTAAGATTTATTACCTGTGATGTGAACAAGGCATTTGATAAAGTATAGTACCGATGTCTATTTTTAAAATAAGAACTTTGTGGAAAAAAGCGTAAACTAAGAGAAACTATGTATTTGACAGAGAACATAAGGTTGTTATGGAGTGGTTGTCATTATGTTACTCTACGTTTGAAGCGTGTTGAAGCCTCATGGCTCAGCCCTTGGACCGTTTTGTTTCATACACTTATTTAATGGCATATCCGATAACTTAATTTATAATGACAATTTTTTGCAGATGACATTTCTTTCTTTGCAATAGCTGACAATGAACAAGACACAATATGTGCTACATACTTATCAAATGACCCTGACATCATAAGCGATTTGGGCTATCAGTAGGCAGTAACATTTATCTACAGAACACTAAAACATTAACAAGGAAAAATGTCTTCCTCTGGAACATTTCGCATGGGCTCGGGTAGAAGAAGTTCACTCTTGTACTAAGTTAGGTTTAATATTTCCGTCAACTTCTGCATGGTCGTCACCCGTCATACATTGACAAATTATACGGTAAAGCTTGTAGAAGGCTTAATATCATTCGATTGTTGAAATACTCTATTGACCGACCGGCGTTTGTTAAAGAATTATATAGAATTCATCATACAAGTCTTAGAATATTCTCACTCGGTTTGGACAAACTGTACCCATCTAGAAACTGATCTTCAAGAAAAGGTACAAAGAGAGTCATTATCCCGGGTCTGCAGCAAAATTCGTCTAGAAGAATTAGGATTTGAACCCCAAGCGTAACGAAGTAAAAACCATCAACTTACTATCATCCTAAATATTTTTTTTAATGAAATGTGTCCACAATACCTGTGGGATCTTATCTATCCATTATTTTCAATAGACAATAACAATTATATTCGCTCTGTAGGTATTAATCTTCGTACCCCTTGATGCCGATCGACTTCTGTTTGTAACAGTTTTCTGCCAAGTGCGATCAGAGCATGGAACTCGCTACCGATTAAAGTTTAATCTTAACTTTTGTCGAACATTAGAATTTGCATTCTCACCATGTCTGAGAGTTTTAACAAAGCCCCCTCCCTATGATTATTTTGGCTCACGACGCGAGAATATACTCCTCTGTCAATTACGCATCAAAGCCAGCAAATTAAATAAACCTCTATAAAATAAAGTCCATGTTTTTCAGGTATGTCCTGGGAAGAGTGTCTTTCAAACGCAACAAGCAAAGACAACAAATCTACATATCTATCAGAGTTACTGAAGGATGACATTCTTCCAAACAGACATCAACTGGAACAAGTTGTGGAACTATTTGGCAGAAAGTCAGAGGCATTGAACCGTGTCTGTAAAGCTGTTTGTAAAAACATTCAACAACAGTTCAAAGAGAAAGTCCGTGTATGGTCGGGTTTCTATCAAGGTGCAGAATGCAAGCCATGTTTTGCAATTATAACCAACAACGAAGATGATGTCAACACTGAACTAATAGAATACGACACCTGTGTCAGGAAGGAAGATGGTTATACAAAAGAAGGTTTCGAGATAAAACACAGCAGCGAAAATTTAAAGAATCCACTGTCTGATAAAGATTTCACTAGACTAACACAGGCTTTGCAAAAGTATTCAAACCAGCTCCTTGACAAACACAGTAATATAAGTTGTATATCTCTGTGTTCCATCAAATCATCTCGATATGGCCATACAAATCCAAAAACCGATTTACAACCGTGCATTGTAATTAATGTTCATATCAAAGGATTGATACCAATGCAAGAAGAACCATTTGAAAAACAGTTTGATGGAATTCCAGTTGACGTCAGAGAAGGCGTAGTCGAGCTTTTCACTAAAGGTCCAGAAGAAATCCATGATCATTTGAGGATAGGCTGTAGAATATCAGTAGCAGGGAAAAAGGGAACGCTGGGTCCAATTGTACATCATCCAATGGATGCAAAGCTTCTATGTGGAATAACCTGTTCGCATGTGATTTATGGGGATGAGGAAATTAAGACGTTGCGACGGAATGGCTTTCATCAAGGAACATCGAAGAAAAAAGTGTATCAGCCAGATTTCGAACACAGTCCAGTACCCTTTGGACAAGTAATAAATGCAGTTTGCACTGAAGGTCGTGATGGAAAAGCAGGGGTTGATGCTGCTCTTTTCGTTATAAGTCAAAGACAACCAACTGATGGTTATTTTCCCGGTTCGCGTTTTAATACTGCAGGTAACTAGATCTATTCTACAAAAAGTTTAAGGATAAAGTTGTCACGGTGTACACATTTGATACAACTTTAACTGAAGCATGACTTGTGCTACCGAATAACCCACAAATATACATGAGCTGTATATAGAACATGTTCTGACTATAACGTAATATTGGGTTACTCCTAATAACCACCAATCGATGAAACTTTAAGATACATGTATAATATTTTGTTAAATATTAAAACCATAAAAACTACGGTGAATAACTATGTTCTGTTCACCCGTTGTCTTGTTATATGAACAAATACTGATAGCACTTTCATTTTGTTTTACATATTTGCTAAATAAAGCATAATCTGTGATATAAAATATGATTTTTTTTATCTGACTTACGACTTCAAACTTTTCGAAAACTTTAACTAAGGGAAAGCGAGAAATGTTCAACGTCGTAAATGACATTTATTTAGGTAACTCTGTACGTTTTCATAAAAATTTCTGATTCCATTCTATCAGTTGGGTGTAAAATTGATTTTCTATTCCGTATGGGACAAAAAGCAGCTGAGACAACTAACAAGCACCTGTTTTTAAAGACGGCAGTAGACCCAGTACTCACCTTAAATAATAACTGAAACGATTTTTGGAGACTGGTCTATTTTAAATTAAAAGAAATGACGCTTATTTTGAATACCAATAATTCCACTGCACCAACCTGTTCCATCTTCATTTGCCTGACAGGCTGTGACTGAAGGATAAACCTTGAGAGAAATTCTTGCAGTCAAGTTTCCATTATTTAAAAAAATAGTGATCCAACAAAATATGAGTTGCACTTTATGTTTTGCAGCTGGTGCAGTCTTTAAGTTGAACTAAATAAAAGTTTATTTAAAAATAATGTGAAAGACATGGACAATTTTGTTTGAATTAAACATTAGCTGCAATGTATATTTTTATAAATAAATAGTCCAGTAATCAGTTTCCAAAGTATGATATGTACGTGCTTAATGTATTGTCTTTTTTATATATAAGTTTGCTTGAACTGATATATATCCATGTTCTCCATTACTCTAATTCAAAGGATTCCCGACGAAGTATTCTTCAGGCGACATGATGAAAGAATTACCTGAGGCAAAGCAACAACAATTGATTATTTATAAGTATGGAGCAGAAACTTTAATGACTAGGGGACTTTTTCGAATTTCTACATTAGCAGTTAGGACAACCAATGCTTCAATGGATTTTGGATTAACATTGTGCAACCAAATCGAAATTGTTCCTTTAAAAGAGGAAATAGAAGGTCCATTTGCACTACCAGGTGATTCCGGATGTATTGTTGGCATTCAACATGATGCTGACAGTAATGATCTACAAGCTATAGGTATTTTGGAAGGTAAAACAAGTGACGGTTCTTACATTGTCACGCCAATATGGGACGTTCTTGACGCACTTGGCCTTCCAAGGGAACTGAAGACGTTTTCTACATCTTCACCACAACCGATGGAAACCGATTCACCAGAAAATGACCAGGTAAATGCATTATCACGGCGCTTGGATTCATTTGAAACTGATGTCAAACAGGAATTAGAAGCTATCAATGATGGAATTAAGACAATACTGTCTCGGTTAGGAGAACAAAATACCCATGGACAATAGGCACGTTTATTCCAAAATAAGAAAGTCCGTTTTATGTGGAACGAAAAGTCATTTTCTCAAATGCCTAAGTGTTCTTACGTATTCAGATAAGTATATCACTATGTCTGGCTTAGCAAGTACCTAACTTTATTAGCTTAATTTCAACGTTTCTGAATCTTTCACATTATATAATATGTACGTTTCTTTGTTTACTGATTCAATTCGCTAATTTGACACAATAAACATGAAATGACAAAATGGTCATAAGTGGTGGATTTCGGAATTGCATTGTACAACCAAATCGCAATTATACCTTTGGATTATAATACATCATTTACCAGTAAATGGGATTCCGGAAGTCTTTCAGGCATTCCAAATAATAATGACAGTACTGATCTACGAAATTTAGTTTTTCTTGAAGGGTCATACAAATGACGGTACGTACATTGTCACGCCAATTCGGGGCGTTCTTGACGTTTTGTTGTGTGTATTATTTGGAAGATACTTCTTTGTGTTGTAGTGCTTAAAGTATTCTTTCCTATTCATTAAATTATATTACTCTGTCTGACTTAGTAAGTGCTCTAAATTATCAGCTTATTCCATTTTTTGACGAGCGCGCAAATTAGAACAACTGAAATGCATGACACTGAGACTCTTTACCATACTTCTGCTTTTTTATAGACAAATCAAGGTACAGTTTAAACACAGTTATAATACATTCAAACTGACGGTGAGTTATTGTACTGATTAGTTTGAGAATTAATAGTTCAGATATATTGTTTTCCATTATCATGTATATGGGTATACAAAAATTATCTTAAATAGATATATTAACCGTAAATTATACTAACAATTTTATCCTTAAAGTATGAAATGATATGGATGATATAGATTTAGTGCAATACATATGCTATTCTTGTTTATCATTTTCCAAATACACAAGCGAATTTGAGCTTATACAAATAAAATAAGCCTATACAAAGTTCAAGTTTATGTAAAACGTTAGGAAGTTCTAACTTTTTTTTTTTTTTTACCACATTTTTATAGCACCCTTTTCATATTCAACATACGTTCAAAGGTGCTTTACATATCATCTCTTCCCTATTTTACATAGTGTTCCCC
>JAULCC010176892.1:0-13145 GCA_032358795.1 Nuttallia obscurata
CATACTTCTGCTTTCTTTGGCTGAGTTTACTTTATTCCAAAAACTATATTTGATTGTTATATAGAGGATCTCACATGGGTGGTCATGGTATTTTGAAAATATAAAATAGTTGTCAGATACTGTACAGAACAAGCTCTGCTGAGTTTTGTACAGTTTCTGATAATGAGTTATAGATTTTCAGTTTACCGGCCATGACCACGAACATAAGATTCTATTTATCCCATTACCCTAGAAACTAGTATGTGTTTGAAACAGAAATACCATAGTGCTTTGATATAAACAGTGTAATTTGTTCAATAAACAAGAAAAAGTAGTTCCAATTCATTTTCATTTGAAACAAGCATATTCTTAAAAAACAGTGGCTTTCTTACTCAAAATTTAACTGATTTGATAAACTACATTAGGATACACAATGTTAAATGAGGAACTAACCTCAAAATATACACCTGGAATTAAGTTAAGCACACACCAGAAATTTAAAATTGGTAGTGATTGAAAGCACTGTCATAAGATGAGGACTTAATTTAGCTAAGAAATAGTAATTTGATAAGTAGCGATACCAATTTTGTAATCATAAACCAGTAAGTTTATGAGTTTAGTTTATTCTTAACCAAATTATTGAAGCATAAGCAAATGTGTGTTTTTTACGAAAATAGTAAGTGTTTATAGAGTGTTGGAGAGTTTACAAAACGTTTACTGGTGGATAAAGTAGTTAAAGAATGCCTCAACAAAACATATTGAATTAATTCTTTACTCCACATAAGAGCCTTTTGACACCTTTGCAAAGAGCCCTTGATTTTTTCAATTGATGAATCCTTTCAGATGGCTTTGCAGTAGGCAGGTGGTACCTGGGTGCTTTAAAATAATAAAAGTAAGTCCCTGGGGTCTGCCTCCATCAATGAGCTGGATGACGCAGTATAGTTGAAACACTGTCAAAGCAAGTTTAAAATAAACAAGCTTTAAATAATAAATAACTAAACAAACAAAATGTATATTGTTTAATATGGATTAGGTCTAGTCCACAGTGTTTGTCATGAGTGAGTGAATACAGAGCAGTTTTAGTTTTTCACTATTATTGTTCATAATTCTGGTTCACTTTTATGGTTCACTATTATAGTTCACTATTAAGGTTCACTTTTATTGCTCGCAATAATAGATGGTTCACTATGATAGTTTACTCAAATGGCTCGCTATTATTGCTCGCTATTATGGTTCACTATTATGGTTCACTATTATGGTTCACTATTGTTGTTCACTATTATAGTTCACTATTATTTTTCACATTTATTGTTTGTTATAATAGTATGCAATTATTTTCACTATTTTGGTTCACTATTATGGTTCACTATAATAGTTGACTTTTATGGTTCATTATTATGGTTCATTTATATGGTTCACTTTTATAGTTCACAATTATAGTTTGCTATTACAGTTATAGTTGTTCATTTATTATTGTTAGCTATAATTGTTTGCTATAATAGTTTGCTATAATAGTTTGCTATAATTGTCCACTATTTTTGTTCACTATTATAGGCCAACATTTGCTAGTTTGCTAGTTCACTTTTATAGTTCATTTTTGTGGTTAACTATTTTGGTTAACTATTATTGCTTACTGACTATGTATCAAGAGCTTACTAGTTCAATTAAATCACAACAACAACAACCACAATGTCAGTATGACCTCAAAACAAATTAAGCAAAAATGGTGTAGTTCAGATGATGACATAGTTCAGAATTAATTAACCTCTGAATGCATTTACATTTAGAATGACTGGTTTCTTCCATGTAATGCTGTGGAAGCATATGATACTGTATACATATAGTGGTGATCATTTCGTTATCTTTGAAAGCTGTTTTCAAAATGTTTATTTGCTTAAAAGATGCAATATGTTTTGAAAACATAAAAATATAAAAAAAAGAAGTAATTTTGAATAAGGTAGAAAACAGAAATTTCTGACAGAAGACCAGTTAGTCTGAAGTTTCTGTAATGGAAAATTCCTAATTATTTCTTTAAATCCTTCATGACGGATACTTGGAACCTTGGTGCACTGAACATTTATAATTTATCTGTCAGTGAAAAGTATACCATTTCCATTTAAAAACAAAAAAAAAGTTATCGATCACACCTTTCAAGAAAATTTCATTTATCTCAGTTCTCTCAATCACTGACCCTCACAGCTGTGGGTTTGAATCCTGCAAATTTTGAATTTTTCTAGTGCAGAAGCCTTTAAGCCAGAAGCCAAAAGGCTTGCAATAGGTCAGTGATTCTACGTGGATTTTACCTGGGCTTGAAATAATGTCAGAGGTCCCCTGGGGTCTTCCTCGACCAGTCCTGTCCTGAGATGGACGTCATGGCATCACTGAAACACTGTTGAAACGACTTTAAATTACCAATAATCAAACAATTAAATATGGATATTTGAGTAAATTTGAAGAGTATGCTGATAATTCGGAGCTGGTACAACAAAGAATATGTTTCAAGTGTTTGCAATGCCCTCTGGATTGTTGTTGATTTTGTGTGAAAAGTTTGTGTGCTTTGAGGAACACTGTAGATGTTTGCTGTAGGCTATAAAGGCTTACATACCTTCAACAAATATTTATGCAGTTTAAGCCCAATGATTAGGGTATTTAACTTGATTTGGGACACGATAATAATAGTCCGTCAAGTGTTATATATGGAAAATAATAGCTGGGCTAAATACAGTCTCTTAGGGTTTAAGTTAATGGGGGACTCTGGTTTTTTAAGGGAATTACACAAAACATGGGCTGAAAGGCATAATGCTTATTGGATGTAATACCTAAAGGTTGTTTACCACAGTTTTCCTTATATATAGAGAGAAACACTATATTGTACCAAATTTCAAGAAACTTTTTGTAACTTAAGATAGATAGATGTATAATAGATAGATAAAATAATGATAGTCTTTATTTATAGTTTGTTTTGATAAACAAAATAACCCTATAGCTAAAAGCTTTTTTCGAACATAACATAGATTATCCAGTTACATGCAAACAAATTAATGATCTAAGGAGGAAATTAGCAACAATAAAACATAAAACGTTTTAAAGTTGATTGGTTAGAGCTCCAGATAAGATGGGTATCATAGAAATACATTAAGTATGTTTTCCATGTTTGTCCACAAACATTATCTTGTGGGTAATCTCTTAAAATAGTCAATGCAATTCATATAGAGTACCGACAAGATAAGGTTTGGATGACAAACATGGAAATCTGTTATCAAATTTTACAAAAAATTTATCTGGAGCTCTTTTGGTTATAAAAGACACATGTATGTAAGCATGTATCTAATGAATTTAGAAACAAGTTATTTGCTACTTACATGAATAACAGCATTGTCAAATAGTAATTAAAGAAGTAACGTACAAAGCACATAAAAATATGTGTTAAATAATATTTAACACAAATTTTTATGTGCTTTGTTAATTATTTTGCTTACAATAAGCAAATAGAAACAAAAGATAAAATTTGATAACAGACATTGACTAATACTGGATACTTTCTGTAAAATGTACTTCCTTATGTCTCCATTATAGATGGTTTGACATCATACTGGCAGATATATTAAAAGAATGATTATATATTCTTTCGATGAAGGAACCATTTATTAATCTTGCAATAAAAGTATGAAGAGAAGTTTTGTGATTTTACAACACAACATTTTGTGGTGTTTTGATAAACAACTACTGATGTGCTGGAAAAATCCTCAAAATATCGAACAAATAAAGCTTAAATGTAGACCCAGATTAGACATGCAATGATTAATGGTGTCATTATCGATCACTGAACTCTGTCTGACATTATTCACCATAGAAATACAATAGCTTTGTGGGAGATGTTTAGTACTTATTCTGAACCATGCCTGAATTTGAATACATAATGGGAAGATGATCATTTGCAATTGTGATAAATGTCCCAGGCAGTGAGTTTTATAGTGCCATTCAAAAATCTTCCACATTAAAATACTTAACTGAGACATATGTTGCAGTAATTTATATTTCTCACAGGGATTTAGTTTGATTTATGGTGGGAGACAAAAATGTTTTATTACATTACTGTTATATGCTTTTTTCAATATTGTGCGATTTTCTGATTGATACCGATATATAAAATGTGTTAGCAGTATAGATCTAGTTAAGGTAATGAGATATTTTCCTTGAAATTTGAATTTTGAATGTGTTAGACTACTCATTATTGAAAACCTGAGACTTAAGATAAACTACATGCATCAATTTTGGGAAATTTGATTTATATAGTGAATTTTAAATATACTGTAGGTACTTTAAGAAAGGTGATATATTGTAAACTTCTGTCTGTCAACTAGACCCTTTGTATTTTAAGAAAGGTGATATATTGTTAACTTCTGTCTGTCAACTAGACCCTTTGTAATCGTATTTTCACACACAGCCATTGAATAGATTTATTTTTGCCTATTTTAAATTAGTAACACGCATATGGTTTGTTTTGATCTAAAGCTGAAGCTTTTATAGTGTTTTAAATATAAATACAGTTTAAAAAGAGAAAAAATAAATCACAGTTGGATATATTTAGTTTTTACCCCAAAGGTTTGTTTACCTTGCATTCTTTGTAATGGTTTGAACTAGTTTAACTCATAGAAAAATAAGTTACCTGGGTTGCCAGCTGTTGACTTTAATTCAGCATTTGAAATGAATGTAAGAAAGCAAATAAATCAAAGAAGATCATTAGAAAGGGATTAAACTTCTTAAGAACTTGTTTACCATGTTTGGCTATTATGAGCCACACAATGACTAAAATGTTGTCAGAGCATTGGAGAACTGTGTAGAACTGGATAAGGCCTGTTGTTATAAGGTTGTTTTTTTCTGAGCATGTGCATGTTCTCATTCTCAACCATCTGTGATTAACTAAAATAAGTCACTTGATAAATTTTAACCAATAAAATGCAAGCTATTGAGTTTGAGAATGCATGAGTTCATAATTATACTCAAGAAATTTTTTTACCTCGGACCTGCTCAGATCCTGAAACTGTTCAGAATCTACACGCTGAAATCTTTTAAAGTAATGATTTGTTTTTTCTTCTTTCTGATTTGCCATCCATGTTTGATATTTCTGAAGCATCCCACAATCACCTCTGCTGACACGCTGCTTGTATCATACTCCTTCATAACCATCTCTGTACTCCAGAAGGCGTTTATTTTTTTTTTCCCACAGTTATCCCAGAGTTGTCCCTCCTTCTCTTGGTTCCCTGTTGCTTTTTCCCTGATGCTTACCCAGGGAACAGGAGGTAGCTTCATAGTACTCCCACACTTTAAGTACATTTGCCAAAAATTTGACAAAACTGTGGAGTCTACTGTGCTTTTTCCAGTCATGGCAATGTTCTTTCAGATGCATATTGACACAAACTGTGTCACAAGTCAAAGTGGGCTATTAATTACCCTAATGGATACTTCAAGCTTTACAGACAGATTTTTTTGCTCAGTTTAATAGAGATGGAAAGCATTGAAAAGCATCTCTGAAATTTCCAGCCTAGCACGGGATTTGAACCCCGGACCTGTGGATTAGTAGACCTGAGTGTTACCACTGGACTACAACTACACCCCCTATTTAAATGAAATGATGACCCAAATCTGGTTCTGAGATTATAAAACTTTCTTGAGCAATGACTTTTTCTGTCATCAAAAACATAAAATAGTGATAGGCTAAAATTAAATAACATGATAAATTCTTACCTATGATGTACATGGCAAAGTGAGCATGAGAGTCTGTAATCTCCAGAGTGTTTAATGTAGCCTTAGATCTAAACACAGCCTTACTTGGTTCTACACTGGTTTCAAACACTCAGAGAGGTTTTTTGTCATGTTGAAATTTATCATATAGATGGTAGACTAAAATGTCATGAATTTTTCATGTTATTTATTGTGGCATCTTCCTTGGAATACAGGCCATTTCATTTTTTGGTAGATAAAGGTTTTTTTTTAGATTAAAGTGAGTCTGATTTTTGAAAGGCAAACAAAGCAGACCTTAATCAGGCAGTGTCTATAGAGTCTGGGCTTCACTGGATTATCTCTAGAACTTTAAAGTTAAAATTTACTTTCAATGAACATTACTGTGTTATTTCAGATAAAAGCTGCTGCTTTTCATACACTTTTTTTCAAACAACCACAAGTGTTACTTGACTGATGACCTGCAGTGTTTACAAAGTTCTAATAACATGAATTATAATATTATTCATTTTATAAACAAACACTTTAAAATATGGAAATTCAAATTAAATCACTTAATGGATTAGGTTTGTGTACAGATACTTCAATTATTCTTTTTTTATATTTTTCATGTGAGAGGTTTTTTTTTCTTTAATGATGAATTAATTTGGATCTTCAGAAACTTAAAATGTTGTTAGAAATATCCACACATATGTTGACAGAATAGTAAATGCTAGATGACAAAAAAAGTCACCCAAAAGTTTGGAAAGGACATTAAGAAAAAATTAGAAGATAGATTGAAAGATGATAAATCTTAAGCCCACTTCTTGTCTGTACGTAATTCAAATTATCGCTTTTGTTGTGCATGTTTTTGTGTGGGGTGGGACTGAGATGGAAGGAATAAAACTGTTTGGCATTCATTGATTTTTTTATATTTCAAAAATTAGTTATCAATATTTTACAGATCTATGAAATCTTTGACATGATGCATAGGAAAAGCATGACATTTTTTGGTCTTTATTTTTCAGGTGTACGAAGTGGAGCCATTGACATGTCATTGCTTACACAGTCTTCAGGATGATGACACAGTCAAGGCTAGACTCCCTGTTACACAAATACGTTTTAAACACTTTGAACAGGCTGACAAGCCAGAACACAAGAAAATCATTATGGCCTCTTGTAAGATATTTTCTCTTCACATATTGTATTCCAGATATTAAGTGGCTTTGAGTAAAAACATACCTTTCTAAACTGAAGTTTGGATATGAATTCTGTTTTATGCAGAAATTTAAAAAAGATGAAATAGTTTTGCACTACCCCTCAGATTGGTCTGCATATTTGGGTCATTTAGATTTTACTAAAAAACACTTCAAAATACTGTCTGACTGCATGCCAGCAAGAAAAGATGAAACAGTTTTGATAGACTGTTATAGCACTGTGTCCCACAAATCTTTAAAGCGTCTTCGTTAGTAGATTATAAAGCTAAAGTAAATAAGTTATAACTAAGTACTGTGTTTTTAGCCTGTCTGTTCTATAAATAGTCTCAGCTATTGCAGTCACTCTTATTTTGGCTTTGGCCTTATAAACTATTAATGCAATTAATGTTCACAAAATTATTTTCCGGAAAATAACTCCTAAAGAAATACATGTATTTAACCGTAATAAGGACAGAGAGAGCAAATCCAAGGTTAAAGAACTATAACTCTGACTGCAATATCTTTTTGATTTTCCCCTGTTGTTCTTTTTACTTGTTAAGGGCAATCAACTCCTTATGTACTGAAGCTATTCAACTGAAATTTTTTTAGTGCTTAGCTAGAGTACTGTGTTAAAAGGAATGTAATTTTTTGATATATTTTTCTTGTACAGAGCAGAACTTTTTAAGTAAGCAAGATATTCAACAATAATTTCATGGGAATGCAGATACTTGGAACTTAAACTCTGCCTGCATTTTTTTTAAGTTGTCGGTCCGCCAGGATCTTCCTGGACCACCTGTAGTGATCTGGACATTGTGATATGACTGAAATGCTGTTGGAGCAACATCAAATTCTCTATAAACAAACAAATTGAACATCAATCAAGATTATGTTAGGCATCAGGCATCCAGTCCCTTAAAGTAATTCACTGCATAATGTTGAAAGTCCCATGTGTCTTAGCAAATATAGACTTTTTTTTTAAGTATTACAATTCATTTGAATATTACTGGTATTCTAGATTATCATTTGTTTGAGATTACTGTGAAAATGAAAGTATCGGTAGAAAAATCCCAGTCATAAGGTATCAATTTGTGCATGCGCTAATTTGATTTGATTAGGTCTTAATTTTTTGGGGTTACACTATAAAACTAGGAGGCATGAAAGTTTGACTAATAAAGTGATCATACAACAATATTTTACCAAATAAAAAGCAGGACACTTCAGTTGGTATTAATCTAGTTTAGTTAATGTCATCAAGTGTTTTAAATGAAATTTCTAAACTTAAAAATGGCGCAGGACCTTTAACAGAAAAATCAACACAAATATTTCACTCTTGTTCACTTCAGATGCCTCAGGGCTTGTTAAATTTTGGCATTTCACCACGGGAAAGTGTCTCCACACAATAAATGAGCCAGACAACTCCCAGATCCTCACCCTAGCAGTTAACCCAGAGAACACAATGTTCTGTACGACAGGAGACGATCCCAGGGTACATCTCTATGATGTTAACACACTCAAGAAAGTGTCAACTTTAGAAGCAAGGTACATTATAAGCCTGCTTGAATTGTCTCCCTTTGATCAAGCATTCATATTCATCTGTTAATCTCATCAAAAAATCTTATAATTTCAAATTAAGTTTGTCTTATTTTTGGTTGTTAAAACAGATTTGAAATAATGTCTGTGCAAGAAAAAGATCAACAAAAATATTTTATTTGAAGAGTATTTTTAACATGGATTCACTTTCAGTATTTACATTACAGGCCATATAAAGAGACTCTCATTTTGTTTTACAGTGATAGCCGGGACAATATGGATGGACACAAATGTCGAGTGTTTGCTCTGATGTACCATCCAACCATACCACATGTATTTATTTCTGGAGGCTGGGATGACACTGTACAGGTAGAGTTATGTCCCTTTGTCAGTTACAGGTAGAGTAATGTCCCTTTGTTCTAGTCTCTCCTTCCATGAGTTCCTGATATTTATGCAGCTTTCCCATAGCTTCAGATGTATTAAGTTAATGTTTTTCGGTAATGTAGATGGGTCCATAAGTGATAAATGCAACTCTGAATTGTGTATATAGGAATCAATCATAAAAAAATATTGGTATGATAGTAGATAATCATTTCAGCACCTTTGATTGGTAAACAGGATGCTTTAAAAAATTTCATCTTCAGCTCAGTTTAAACTGAAAATCTGATTTGCTTTATGCATTGGATGACCTTCATTCCCAACAACACTCCAGTCAATTAATTGAAGGTCGAGGTCAGTGTTGCTTTAACCGGAAATATATTTTCTAGCCAACAAAGTATTCATGAAGATGTTTTCAAATAATATTTGTTGTGCTTTATTGCCGTACACTATGTTATACAAGACAGCCTGGTCTGTAGCTGTAAGAAGACTTGTCTAAATTTAGACAGTGAAAACTTCCCTATATAGCATCGCCCTGTTTCATGTCTTTTTATATAAAGATGTAGTTAATCAGGTGGACTGCTACCTTTGTTTTACCTTCCAGTATTGGGATGACAGAATGAAACATTCACAGAAGTAAGTACACTCATACATAACCTGTTTGTATATCCCTCAACCAGGGGGAAACTTTCAGGATGGAATAAGTAGGCAGTGAAGATGCAGGCTGTTATTTTGGGTTTTGCTTAAAGGTAATTTTAATCAGGTTTTAAACATTGTAAAACCTTTTTGAGCATGGACTCTTTCTGATGCTCAATTTTTCTTGCGTTTCATTGGTTAGTGTTATCATGTGATTTTATAGGCCATTCACAATGCCATAGATTTCTGAGATTGAGTACATGCTCAAGAAAGTTGTATAATCTCTGAACCTACCATTGTGGCTGGTTAAACAGTTTGATAAACCCACATGACTTTTGACATCATATCAGCTGCGGTAACAGCAAGCAATTGATAAAAATTTTCAAAAGGCTGTAAGTATTTTAATTTTACGTTTATTATGTTGAAATAATGAGCTTTTGCTAATCAAAAAACTGTATTTATTATGTAGATTATAATAGTTCTTTTGCCAGTTTAGCCAATCGGCTCCCAAAATGTTGCAAATGTTCAAAATTACCCTTGTCGGAATAGCTCTCCAGAGTTTTT
This sequence comes from Nuttallia obscurata, assembly GCA_032358795.1. NCBI lineage: Eukaryota > Metazoa > Mollusca > Bivalvia > Cardiida > Psammobiidae > Nuttallia > Nuttallia obscurata. The sequence continues at coordinate 10,005 of JAULCC010176892.1, forward strand.
ATTTTTTTCTATTTGGGGATCAAACAGCTAAATTGGTGAAAGAAAAAAATTATAGTCTTTGTAAAGAAGACTGTTTTCTGCTTTGTATAGACTATATTTCAACACATAATTACTGCGAAATTGAAATACTTAAGTCTTTTGAAAATCTGAATTGAGAGATACTATTTGCTTGGTGCGGTAGCTGAAATATTGTCAAATGTCTTTGGGTTTACAGCACTGTTAAAGAAAATCTAGAAAATATTTTCAAATTTTACAAGAAAGTGAAAGAAATTAGACAGCCTCATCTTTCTCTTCTGGTCATCCATCTTTAAAGCCTTGCCCTGGTCAACTTCCCTTTATGTACTATCAGATATATATGCATGTATAATACTGATGTTCTGTTGTTGATTTTAGTTCTGGGATGACAGAAAGCGGCATGCGTATAAGTAAGTTGATGTGTAGTTGCCATGACATGGTTGCTATAGTTACGGAGGTGTGCTAAGCTTGGAATACTATTGAGTTGCTAATAAACCCTACAAATGGTAAAAACAGTACTGTCCCCTATTTGGTTACTAGTTAAACAGCTCATATCATTTACTAGTTAAATAAGTCAGATAAATTCTAACCCTTAGGCTCCACTTATGAAAAAAATATTTGCAAATGTGAAATTTTTCAAAATAATTTTTTAATAACTTTACAAAAATCTGTGCAATTAACCAGTTTGGTATATGGTAAAAATGAAATTTTGGAAAATAAAAGTAATATACTGTTGAAATGTTTCTGACTTTTGTAAATGATATGAGCTGTTTATTGAGAAAACTTGGCCCCTAATTACTGTTCAGATGGAAAATATGTTGTTCATATTTTCTACTGCAACAATATCTTTATATAGAAGTGATTTTGATTCAGATTTTTCAAATCTCATGTTTTGAAATAAGGCAACAGAGTAAATTAAAAAAAATTGTCTTCAATTGTACTTTAACATTATACTGTATTGAAAGTGACCCTGTGTTAAGGTTTTTTTTCTCATGATACGCCTTATACACTTTCAGTCAAGACTTATAATGCTTGTGTAATGTTGCTTGAAAGTATCCTTAGACATTAAAGTGCTAGGACATATTTAAAATATTGTTTGCTTGCAAAATGGTCTGACTGACTCACTGTTCTTACTCAAAGTTTACTCCTGAATTAAAAAAAAATTGTCATTTTGTAGAAATAGGCATTTTCTTATGGATGTTTTCTTTTTACTTACCTTGCAGGGCTACATTGTCCTTTTTCATATATATTTTACTTATGTAGCTGTCATAACTTTATTTAACCCCCTCCCTCCCCCCTGCAAAAAAAAATTAACAATAAAAAAAAATGAGGTAAAATAAGACCTTACTACCTACTTAACATGTCAAAATTTAAATCAGACAACTGCAAACAAGCAATTTTTTAACGATGTTGTTAGCGTTAATTGTCTAAGTGTTTATAATGGTAAGTTCGGCTGTGTGTATTTGTTGTCATAGCATTTGTGTAATGTACTGGGATTTTGCATCTGACATTGTAATACGTAATATCATACAAGAAAGATTAAAATGTATATCCCTGGGTCTGCATGTCAATTCTTGAATATGTAACTGATTCCATTTAGACTACTTTTCAAATTTATTACTCTCTTTGTCTGTATGTTCATCTATCTCCTTCAGCCAGACTGTTTCAGTATGTCTGTGTGTCTGTCGCTCTCATTTTTTTTGCCATTTCAATTTTTTTCCCTGTTTTTAATCATCATTTTGATCTTCCACCACATATACATTTAGAAATCCTTTATTTCCGAATGCTGTGCTTATCATCAACATAACAGAAACATGATAATCTTAATCTTCAATAATTAATCAGTGTTATGCTAATATGAAATGCTTATTCTACTTGACAGAACAACAAAACAAATTGTAACCCTGATTGAATTTTTGTTATCATTCATTACTATAACATTGGAACTCTTCAAGTATTAAGGGATGTTTGTCACAGCTGGGTCTTGATTTGTGCTAGGCTAGAAAAGCTGGTGTGTGAGTGAAATCAATGTGTGCTCATTTGGTTTGATTATATGTTATAATTAGGCCAGTAATTTAACTAAACTTTTAATGTGAAAAAGTTTTATTGTCTACTTTTCCATCTTTGCCAATTTTTTTTAATTTTTTTCTCTCTCTCTTCTTCTTCTTCTTCTTCACCGGACACATGCAAATTTGATAAATTGTTTCTATATACATAATTTTTTTATGTGCTTTAATAGTTATGTCAGTTATATTTGATACAATTATGTATATTTTGTATTGACAATGTACTATGTATAAGTCAAAATAAAACATTCTGTCTGTCTGTCTGTCCTATTTTTTTTAGCTTGATCTACACAGTTTTCTAATCACAGACTACTAAAGAACAGAACATATTTTTGATTACAACTTGAACAAAGTACATTGTCAAATCAATAATAATTATCCAATATATCAAATTCTGCTGTGTCACATGACACACTCATGGGTTCACTGACACATGCATACATGCATACAAAATGAGACCAGTACACAGAGGATAAGTATTTAACTTTCTTAACCCATTACGTAAGGCAAACCTTTAACATTAGGCAAACCTGTAACATCAGGCAAACTTGTAACATCAGGCAAACTTGTTACATCAAGCAAACTTGTAACATAAGTCAAACCTGTAACATCAGGCAAACCTGTAACATCAGGCAAACCTGTAACATGAGGCAAACTTGTAACATAAGGCAAACTTGTAACATAAGGCAAACTTGTAACATAAGGCAAACTTGTAACATAAGGCAAACCTGTTACATGAGGCAAACTTGTAACATAAGGCAAACTTTTAACATGAGGCAAACCTGAAAATTAGGCAAACCTGTAACATCAGGCAAACCTGTAACATCAGGCAAACTTGTAACATGAGGCAAACCTGTAACATGAGGCAAACTTATAACATAAGGCAAACTTTTAACATGAGGCAAACCTGTAACATGAGGCAAACCTGTAACATAAGGCAAACCTGTAAGATGAGGCAAACTTGTAACATAAGGCAAACCTGTAACTTGAGGCAAACTTGTAACATAAGGCAAACATGTAACATGAGGCAAACTTGTAACATAAGGCAAACCTGTAACAT
>JAULCC010177003.1:0-10895 GCA_032358795.1 Nuttallia obscurata
AGAATAAATGTAAAGTTGATTTCCGTTTACAACTTTAATAGTTTGCATGTTATAAGATGCAGCTGTTGTTCTACAGATACATGTCCGACTAACTAAAGTAAGTTTGTTAAATAAAACTTCTACATCGAATATAACGAAAGTTTTGTAAACTTCAGTGAGCGATTTATTTTATTTATATTTTATCTTCAATCCTGTAATTGAATTTTGATGGGCTATGGATACATATATTCATATATTTGATACTGATTAATCCATCTAATTACCAAATTACATGCAACGTTTGTAAACATATTTCATACACATTACCACTAACTTGTTGGCGAATATCTATATATTATTTTCTAAAATATTATTTGCTACAAAACACTGAAATTTCAATCTTTCTATTTTTATGAAATTTGATTTTAGTATGTAAATATGTTACAAACATAAAATAATATACTGAATAAATTATAAAATAAATTATCAAAAGTACGAAAGAATTATAATCAGAACCATATTGACCTTTTTTATTTCCTTTATATAATTTTTTAAACATATTTCTTATTATGTGTTTTTATTTATTTAAATAACAACGATGTAATTGAAGTGATTACATCCGGAATCTGTTTATTTGGTCATACAGTTTTTTATTAAGATCAATGTGTGTTCAATATACTAGATCTGTTACATTAATACGTTAACAAAATATACTGACAGATAAAAATATCGGACATGTTCAAGATATTCTTTCATAATGGAATCTGCAAATCACGCGTGTAACAGTCACAGCGATTGAAACATTGTTAGATACAAATAAATTATTTTGTCTGTACATTATCGTTTAAATTACTGCATTATTGCTGGTCAAATATTTTGCGGATCTCAGTGACACAATTAAAAGTAATGATATTTGCAGCAATAATAATAATAATAATAATAATAATAATAATAATAATGATAATTACAATAACGAATAATAACAATGACGATTATAATTATAGCAACAGAAATGATAAAAGCAAAATTAACAACAGCAAAACTAATCGGAAAAGCTTGTATTGCTAACATTATAATTACATGTATATTACATATTAACTTCGCTTTACGGATATTTCCCATTGGACATAAAACATTCAACTTTTCCATATCTAAGTTGTGGTTTTACTTGTTGGAAAATGTTTGTGTTAGTACCCTTAAGTTAATGTGTGTATGTGATTTTGAAGTGTTTATTGGTTTTCTTACATCGAAATATCCCGTAACATCTACTCCATCGTCATAAATACATGTAATTACAACACACACCGCATTAAATGTGATATGTTAGCAGCTACAACAAGTACATCAAGAATGGCAGTTATATTTACATTTAATTTTAAATAGTACACACTGAGTGTGATTTGACTGATTTCAATGGTTTAATAATGTGGGAATAAAGGAGCATTGTATTCTTAATTGTATGCGTTCATGAAACTCTTCAATTCAATTTTCGTTATTTCCCTCAGTTCTTATAACATGAAAACGCGGAGAAGTTTAACTCTGAAAAATCAAATAGATATTGATCATACATTATATCATTTTTCAAAGTTGAGTTACTATAATAAACGTGTACATTTTCCTACTTAGTGAAACTCTGCTGGATTGTGACAGCGTTTGAACATGTGATGTTTTAGCTATATAATTATGTTGTATGTTTCTATATTTCAGCTTCTGATGACCTCAACCCCCATTCCTGCCCCGCCTCCACCTCCACCATCAGGACCCATTACGTCACTGTCATCTTCAATTCCATCGTCCTGCTGTGAAAATGGCCGACCAATCATAACCGACCCACACACAGGACAAAGCGTTTGCTCGTGTCAGTACGGATCAGGGTTATTAAGCGCTTACAGCCGGGTACCTGGATTAGGAGAAAGCATGTATACCTCACCGCATTATCCAACACAGGGTTATATGCCCTTGAATACAGACTCATCGGCATTTTACTCGCCTTTAGTAAGTATTAATTATTCATAGTATTTATATTTATTACGACGAATCCATTATTCTTATAGATTTGATCATAAAACTCATTTCCTTTTTTTTACTTGAAAGAACCAACGCATTGTACCATTTTGATGATGGAATTGACATCTTTCCATAGCAATGGTGTCCCTCACATTAACGCTGCCCTCCGCTCCCCTATATCATGCTGCTTCTCTCAAATAAAACGACTCAACCATTATATTGGAAACGAGCTTATATTCACAGACTTTTTCAAAGAGAAAACAGAAAATTATTAAAACTAGCCTTCATCCATTTGAAACAATCATGAATGTTTAATACACTGTTCTTTTTTTAAAACAAAATAACAACTGATTTAATCGTAGCATTGAATCGGACATGATAGTGACTTATACATATCACAAGAGTTGTTTCTACTTAGCGTTGTTATAAATATGTGGTCACTTTTATTAACAGCTAAATATAAATCTATTTAAACGCATACTAGGATTTTGGAAATCGCAGACATTGCTATATCTTTGAAAGAATTTAGCTTCCATAGTTTCTTCAGAGACACGCGAACTCTCACCAAAAAAGCAAACCCGAATAATCTCCAAACCATTAAACCACTTCCGGTGCACTAATTGACACCAGTACCATTAGGTAACACACTGTAATTAAAGTCCCGGAAACCATATTATTTCTTAGGCAGGTAAATTATTTCGACATAAACGTTATCAACTGTAATGAAGTCCTCGGCATTATGCACGTCCCCCTAAACTGAAGTAGGTCTGGATATTTGTTTAAACATTAGAAGCACTTGTTTCCTCATTCCCGTAAAGCTCTTTATCTTCAATATCTCTTAAAACGCATTAGGAGCTATCAAATATATAAATAAGTGTCTGTGGACGATATTTGACACATATCCGTCACTATTAACAAAACACACTTAAAAGTTTAGCCGAAGAAAAGTTTGTGCGTTGAAAGGGGCTCGTAAGAGTTAAAGCTGATAAATCGCTCTTGTGCATGCCCCTTCGACCCCTTGATGATACTCCGCCAGCGAATCTCTGGACCCAGAATGTTTGGTTGTGACAACACCCGACCGAAGTTGAGAGTCTGTTAGGGTCCCGCTAAGGATGGGTGACAAATCTTTGCGATTTAAAGATTACACAATATTATTTCAAGTGCTCTACCCGCGTTACGTAAATTTCTAGTCCGTAACTCCTTCGACTTTAGATCTTTTTTTGCGTGTGCGTGCGTGTAAATCGTTTGATTGATTGTTAGAAAACTATTCGTCGCAATTATGCGTTTTCATTCAGTGCTTATCAAATATTGGTTAAAGTAACGTCATTATTTTTATGAACATATCTAAAGTAAAACACCCACATTTTGTAACTAATAGTGTACCCCCACCCTTCCCACAAGGCTTTTATCCTCAGTGCTCTGGGGAGGTTGAATATCCTGAAAAGTCGTTCACTTTTAAAAACAAAAATAATAAATAACAGGTCAGTTTTTGGTATTTTCAATATTACGGTATTCGTGTTTTATATTCACTATCACACACAAAACAAAGGACTGTATTGGCAGATTGCAATAACTTCAAACAATCAAGCTATCATCAACGTAACACCATTGAAGGACGAGGCCATGAGATAATATTTACTCTTTTCATTAAAAACAAATTTGTTCAACAAAGATAATGATCACTCGAAATAACAGCAAAACCCTTGATTTGACAAGATAACAAATATGAGAACAAACAAAAGCTGGGATTAACATTGCTCATCGCATTTTTGTTACGGGACAAGGCTGGAGCCGGAGATCGGGTGGCGGGGTACCTAGTATAGCTGGCGCAGGGGTACACCCCTTGTCTGGACGGGCTTGCTTCTGTAAATATTTAACATCTTATATGCAAACAAGGTTGAGACTTCAGAAATTGTGATGTCGTAATTGTTTTTTCTTCGTTTCTACTTTCAAAGTTTCGATATGACTCGTTGACACGAGCTTTTGCACAGTTATGATAAAAAAACTTAGAGTAAACCAGGGCACATGTAGATAAGTTCATAACTTGATAAAACATACTTGTCAAAATTTGCCGTGAAAGAGAAACCAACAGCCAGCCTATGTATAAGTATACTATATGAATATGAAAGAAACAAGTATGCGTCAATATCATACACTCCGTCGTAACGTAATATTTACTGAATGTCTTATCCCACGAGGTTCGGAAATTGGCAATAAACTAAGAAAACTTTAAATGAAAACAAAATAAAATAAAAGATAAATCACGTCTTCAGTTCAGGACTAACTACACATTCTTCAAGAGACACATTTTTGTATTCTCTATGTTGTATTGTTTCGATGCGAACCAAAAGACCCAATATCTAATTATATTGTATTTCCTGTTGGTAGCTTCTAACCCGGCCGTCCAATACCTCACAAGAACCCCCCGTAGTCATGTGTATTGTAATTATCCGATATCTATATATAATATTACACTTGCAGACTGTGTGAGTATTTTCAAGAGTTGCAGCTGCTTGTACCTGTCCCCGCTAGCCCCTAATGACAGACCCTTGTATGAAATATGGGGGTCATTAAGGCGGCTTAAGAAAATTATTATGTTTCCTTGAGCAACTCATCAGCAGACGGCTGGTTTTCTTCATGAGAACCAATGACGTGTGCTGTTTCATTAACAATTTCTATGTTGAATTCACGTCATGAGCTCTTCCTTATCTAAGTGGTGACCAGTCCATATATAATATTTAGGTAAATTCCTGTCTACCAAAAGCTTTCCTGCGACAAGGAGTAAAGTACCCGATCTAACGATCTTTGGCCTTGATTTGTATCGTGATGCAAATCCAGACCTACTGCTTTCAGCGTTCTACGAGGCTCGTGTGATTGTTCCGGTGAACAATGAGCTATCGGAAGTAAACACACACAGGAACAAAACTTCATACATACCAATTTCCTACGTGTCAATTTTATACATGTATATGCCAATTTCGTTTCTCTCAATTTCGTATATGTCAGTGTGTCGAAGAATCTCCATTTATCTATACATGTTTCAGTACTGTTGACTTCAAATTTACAATATGGAGAAATGCTATGATCAGAGACATAGAATGTCTCTGCTATGATCAAATATTTTTAACTTAAAAGCGTGTTGCGTATTTACATCGTAGTACCAACACTCTTAAGGTTCGAATCGGTTGTTTTATCGTGTAATTTCTAATCTTCAGGGAGACTTTTATCTTCTAAGTCTTTGTATGCACGACACGAAATTGCTATGGTTTTAAAAAGCTGATAGTTTTAGACGAGGCAACAGCTAAGCCTAACCTGTATCAATAGTAATAGTTTCCAATCAAATTTTCCTTGCTCGGAAATGCTTCAACTATTTAGTTATCTACACAAACAAACGTATAGGAGGCTTGTAAAACCGTTTTTGAAAATTACAAGAGATAGTTCAGGTCCAACTAAAGTGTGTCTTTCGGTGTCTACATGTAAAAATAAAATTCTTTTATTTAAGTCGAAACATGTGCTTAATACAAAAATATTGAATTGTATATATGGAAGTTTTAAACACCGAATAATATATTTTTCGCAGTCATATAAAAGAGATATAGAAGTTAGTTTTTATGTATGTAACTTATTACGTATTAAATTATTGACTGGTTGAAAAACATTTAACTCTAAACCCAGTCTGTTCTAAAATTGTAGACTGGTTATATATTATTCATTTTGCAAAAATAGATAGTTATTCGCCTGTACCGTATGTTTTAGTGGTAGGATGATCAATCGAACTTTTTACCTATCGTTCTACCTTTCTGATGGACATGTCCGTCAACCGTCACCCACACACTCCAGGTGACTGACACACATTAGACCCGTAGATAAACTTCAAGTTTAAGGACGTAAGATGTCTTCTAACGGACGACGATTCAGTTGAAATGTAATGTAGTTGACCACAGACAAAATGTCAAAATCTTATCGACATTGACAACAACATTAGTTCTCAGGTATTTTCAGAGATAATTTTTTCAAAATCACTTTTCGAATATTAAAACATCACCATCTCAAGGCATGAGGCTACTGGCGATTTCTGATTTGCAGAAATTTAAGCTTGAGGCGCCAACGCTTTAAATAATTAAATAAGGTTGGCGAATGTCTGTCAGAATATAGGAGCCACTAAAGACTTTTTCTGATAGTACAAGCGATACAACATTTTCACGGAGGAACGTAATTCGTGATAAATCAAAAGCAATAACTAAAGAAACAGTCTATATATCTTTCTCGTTGATACACCTTCGTTGATTTAATCGCAAGAGAAAGAATACATCGCGACGGTTGATAAGAAATCGCAAAAAAGTGGTAACAAATTGAGAGAAAAACAGCGCAAATTGCATCTTTATTTTTATGCTATAATTCTGTTTTAACGGGAAAACGTTGAGAAGCATCAGTCATCTTTTGATATTTTCAAGCTGTGGTAAAAATGTTTACTTAATATTTATACCATTTAATTCTAAATGACACCTTTTAATATCTCAGTTTTGTTAACATGGTTGACATCAGTTTGCACATCCACGTGTTACTTTATTCCAGTGCTTTTGTGTGTTATGTTTTTTGTGCTGCAGACCTACAGGAATGTAATTTGAATTTGTTTTTTTCGCCATTAGTTTCTAGGTATTATTTTTGTGTTATCAGTCCACAGAGCAGCCACGTCGCCTATCGAACAGAGTATAATAAACTGACTCCCGAATTCTTTGCTTGTTTCAATTTCTGCGCCTGCTACCTGAAAGAACATCCTGATTTCTTATCTGCCGACAAAACATGAATAAAACTTTGTAAAACATATGTAAAGATAGGCATCTGTTCGTTTCAACATAGAACTTCGTTGTAATTGTTGTGAAGGGTTCCTTGTTGGTGCTGCCTTCACGCGGCTCCGCCATGATTTTAGAAAACCAACACCATCTTTGTTCGTCGCTGTTGTTTTTACGTTAACGTCTACTAGACTTCTTGCATCTTTTCGTCGGTGAATTTTATCTTCGTAATTTCATTTGCAGTTCCATGTGGGTGGGTGAATACCGAAATGTAATATGAAACAAATCAGACATTTACCACGTGCATTAAAATCAATCACTCACAAGTAATGGCTTTTATCGTGCATTTAATCTAGCTCGTATATCTTCAGGGTTGAAATGGCTTCTTCTTCGGAAACGTTTGGATTTCAAATAGAAAGAGACGGAAGGAGATTTATTGGTTTAAAGACCTTCGGTATTTTTTTTCATGTGTTTAAAGCGTGAATACCGTTTCTTATAATCATAGTGCTGATGAACATGAATATATCAAATATTATTTCCAATGCTGCTAACACTAAGCTACTGATTTTACTACTACTACTACTACTGATGATGTTGTCCTGTGTCATAATGATGATAATTTTTGTAATATCATAAAAATGATACACAAGGTGAATATTGAATGTAACGATTATATAAGCAGATATGCTTAAGTGAAAGTGATGTTGTTTATAGTAATAAATATAATTATAAAAACAATAATATTAACAAAAATGATAAAAAGCACCCATCATAAAAAAAATCAACTAGCTGAATAATAATTAAATAGATAAATAAATATATAAATAAATAAGTAAGTAAATAAAAAATAAATAGATAAATAAATAAATGAATGAATGAATGAAGAAAAAAAAGAATAAAGGAATAAATGAATCGAGTAAATCGATAAATCCACTCATTTTGATAAAGTATTAAAGGAACACTCATTATTTTGTCCAAAATACACACTAATGATAATGACCACACCTAAACAGAGTCAGCTGAATCTTAGGAGTGATGTTTTATTATTACACCAGCTACGTACGCTCCCTGATCACATATGTACACACACGCAAAATAATAATGTGTCATAATGCACACAATATAGAATTATAGACCACGCCTCTCACGGGGCTGGGAGAGTATCAGTGTAGGTTATCTCTTCATCAGCTACATCCGGCCCTCTGGATGTAAACTGACCTATCAGTACATACTCGTAACAAATCGACATTCTCCGGCAATCTTCGGAACATTTCCGTAATGTTCCGAGTGTTTTTATATTATATACTTATATACAAGGATCAGGGAGTAACCATTTTATTGCCCAATACACAGACCTTACATATGACTTAGTCCGTGACGATAAATCTGACGGTGGCCTTATCTGATGCCAACGACTGATGGATAATCTCAACGTCAAAGCCTGCCATTTTTCTCTACAACCCTTTACATTAAGCTTGTCTGGGCAATTTGTTTCTACTGATATTCAATTTCGCATATCTCTGAAAACATACAGAAACTGATACGCCTAGAGAATCATGTGGAAACAATATACTGGCTGCCGAAATTGTAAGTCGCATTATCGGCATGAAGTTTCGAGATGATAATGCATTTACGTAAATTGTCTGCTAAACTTCCAGGCAAATTTCGAGAAAACGCGCCTTCGACAGCCCCTTTAATGGTGAAAATATGGTTTAACGTTCTTTCAGAGACATGTAGGCTTCACTTGCGTCCATACGAATGTTCAGTAATCACATAACAGACAAACGCATTTGCTGCAATGAGATGTATGATTAAAAATACATATTTGACTTTAAAAAGCATAGTAAAAATTGGTAATATGAGGTAGGTCATGTTTATTGTTCACTCACAAAACAAATTTAATCAAACAAACAAAACAAACAAACAAACAAATTTAATAATTCAAATGACGTGCGATGTTAATATCGAGAAGAAACAATACTCCACCAAAATAATTATACAATTTAGATATTCATCGTTGAACTTGTGTAAAATCCGATCATTATTTTACGTTAATTTTCATTTTACTGGCAAGACGAAGTTGGCGTAAGAAACTATCCTGGGTTATTTATATTTTTAGAAACATAGTTAATATGATACAGCCGCGCCATCATGTCAAAGAATGCACAACACATAAACTTTTACAATACATACTTTTCTAGACGTATTCTGAAAACAAACAAAACAGACTGGTTTACGGGAGGTAAATATCCCAACTGACCACAATGTCCATATTAAAAAAAACTTTACGGACACATTGCAACAGTTTCATCAGTAGCATTTCAGGTTATGGTAAGATGTTTGGAGATTTTCCACATGTATCAGTACTGGGTTCTCACGCGAGTCTACGGTGTGTACATGGGCCTTATTTTGGTAGCCTTTTACCGTGCTTCAAAAGACTTCGTTATCTCTGATAGAGTATCTCGAGAACAATAAAAGAGATCCCTTTTTGGACCCATTTTAGTACCAATCTGTCAGTCCCGCGTCTGCACTAACGGGAGGCAGCATCACTCGTACGGAGCACATATCTAAAGTGGGGGACTGTGGCTCCCTAGGGGGTCCATATTGTTCGCTCTCCTTTATCCATTACAACACTTAGCTATGCGGGGAGACTGTTAGCGGTAAGATAAAGAACCATTTTACAGAAATGAGATAAAAATCATCTCCAGTCAGCCAGCCTGTCTCTCCAAGATAGCTGCTCCGATAGCCAGCACTGTGATAATTAGACTGCAGTGTGTTTTCACAAATTTCAACACAGCGGGTATTTGTGCTTCGCATAATCGGACCAAAGAGTCTTCTGGGGGAAACGTTAAAACGGAAAACGCTTTGCAAAATTAACTCTCTATGTGGAACGGTTGTGTTTTATCGCTCAGAAGTGGTTTGAAGACGACCAATTCAAACTGTTTTATTAAGACATTCATCACGTCTTCAAATTTGTATCTCATTATACCACTGCTGGTTGGCGTCGACAAGCATAATAGGAGCCTGAACGTTCTTAAAATCCTTTCCAAATTCAAGATTATGCCAGATTGACTCGGTTGTGTTTAGGCTCACTCTGCGCGGATGATATAGTAATGACAGCTGTAATTTAAAAATCGCATTTCTCATTAAGATGAATTTGTAAGTTTTCTTCCGTGAGGTCCCAGGCATTATATCTCGTTAACGAGGTTCACGAAGTGGGAATGCATGAGTCGAAGATACCGATATGTAAATATGGCTGTAAAATGTCATGTACTTGCGCAAACGTCGGAAACTAGTTGCCGACATGTATGACAGAGGCCGTCTATATTTCTTTTCACGAAACAGGAATTGATAAGAAACCTAGAGTATGTCATTTGAAGCAAGGTATAAAACAGTTCCCGACTATGTTGATCTGGTAAAATGAATTGTAAGTTTGAAATAAAGACGAGTACAGCTGACATTGTGCTGCTGTTTGATAGAAGTTTACACGAGATGAGGTAAACGATGGACAGGCCTTGTGCAATAAAACGTATACCCCGAAATGAAACGGGTAGTAAGAGCATGTGTTGATATTCTATTCAAGAAGTGAAAATAATCAAAGACCAGACTAATGCATTAAGTGTTGTTTAAAGTAATACAAAGTTACAGTAAACCACAGAGCATTGTTAATGGTATAATAGAAGATAAAACACAACGCCAAATAAGTTATAGTGAATATTCCATGTGGTCAAAAATCCTTGTCCATATTTCTAAAAATAGGAACATCGAGTGAAAACATAATTCTGATAAATAAAACCGAGGTGAAAGGCTACTTTAATTCAATGTTATAACACTTTAACTTGATGTTTTCTTTCAGCAAGCTTTGTTTTAAAAACACGAGCCCAAAGTCTTTGCTATATAAACATGAGTTGCACAGTGTATTGATGATAAACTATAGAATACACAATTAAGGATACACGACTACATTGAGATAAACTAGTTTCTAATAAATTTATTTCGGAAAGGTAGAAACAATGGTGCTTAACTCTAAACAGGGACTATTTCTCAAAGTGAACACAAAACGCAGTTTTTTCTTTGCTGACTTGTTATACAATTGCATAGTTTAGTTACATAGTT
>JAULCC010177225.1:0-13142 GCA_032358795.1 Nuttallia obscurata
ACCAAAGACTTTAAAAATGGTAGTAATGGCTTCCCTCCTTGACAATCAGGATTAAGGGTTAGCATTACGACTGGTTTGTCGGTGTCAGGATTTAGTGACCGGCCGGGGTTCAGCCCCCACGTGTATCTGCTTTACACTGGGCACGTTAAAGAACCATAGTACTCTACAGAAGAGTTCTATGTATCCCCTTCCCTCTCTCTGGGACGTCCATTAGACCTAGCTGACAGAAAGTGACGTAAATCACACAAACAAATACCTACAGTAACTAATCATCAATATAGCATTAATAATGTGTGTTTGTGAAGAGCTACATAAGAAGGATAAGAAGGAACATACTACAAAAAGTACTCACACGATTGAACAATGACCACCACTTCATAAACCAAATAATATATGTACAAAAAAGCGGCTGAACCAAAGCGGCCGGAATGACTTTCCTTCCTTGGCGCTCAGAATTTGTGCTTAACATTAACCCCTTTACTGTCTTACCCCGAGTTTTAAGTCATATGCAAACAACTCGGTATCTCAGCCGGATCCAAGCTGTTTGACACTTAGCCAATTGTTTTGCCAAAAATTTAGTGAAGTTAAAAAGTGAGGCAAGTGAAATATTGCGCATGCGCGGTATTTCTTCGGGCAGTAAAGGGTTTAAGCCTAGTTCGTCGGTGTCACGTGACCAGCCGGACCGAATCCCCAGTGTACCAGTGCTAAACATTGGGTACTCAAAGAGTTCTCTGTCCTCCTCACTCTCTGTTAATATCTGAAACTTAGTTATATAATGTTTTAGAACCTTACATATTTTACCGTTATCTAAATTCATCTAGAGCATGAAACAGCTTCGTGCAATCAATCGATTAGTATTGTATTATGTATACGGGTGTGTACACGTGCAATTTGCATTCAAGTCTTGTGACATCGGCTTCGAGGAACCTGAAAACTGGCATTGATATGTCAATAACATACAAATGAACAGCTTCATACATAGAAGACATATTTTGCCTGTACACAGTTATATCACGGCCACACATCTCGCATCAACAGCGCCCATTTATAATAACTATTAAAAGTCTTTAATGTCTCATGTGCCTGTTTATGATAACTATTAAAAGTCTTTATGATATCACACGAGAAGCAACAGGTGAAAAGCGTTTAGCAATAGTTATTGTTATGATATATTTGCGGAATACCGAGAAAGTTGATGAAATAGGTTGAGTGGAAGCATATATTGACATGCTACTGAGTCATTAATTTTTAATTAGAAATAAAGCGTGCCAATGTTAATTAAGCTTTCATGTTCAAGTTTGTAGCTGTTTCACTAACGTGCCCATTGTATGGCTAACCTCAATTCAGGTATAAAGCTACAAGCACCCGACTGAAAACATCAAGTAAATAAAACCATTAAAAAAGTTACATTTAAATGAGTATCTTTTATCGAAAAGAGTGTGGGTCCAATTAGACTGATTTGTTTATTTCCAGGAATGTGGGCTAAAAGTCGTAAATGTAAATCGTATTACTGCATGGACAGATAAAACAAGCTATAAGGGTCATTAAAACAAGACTGATAACAAATAATTACTACTGTGTTTGTTTCGAAAAACTAAGTTGTTCAAATCTTTTGTTCGAATGATTTAAAATAGTAACATTTTTTGATGCCTCAGAGAAATATTTAACCCCTAGCCTGCTGAACAAATATCGTCTGCTTAAACTGTTGTCTGCCTAGATTTAGAAATTCATCATAATCGCCCAATATTTTGAGGAACAATTGGCCGAGTGTCAAACAGCTTGGATTCTGATTAGACGCTGAGTTACTCGGCGTCTAATCTAGATTCAAGCTGTTTGCAAATTATATCACGGTCGCCCTTAGCAGACTGAAGGTTAATAATAGATGTATGGTGATGCGACATTAAGTGACTGATCCGCTGCAACAGTATTTGCAGTACAATTTTTATTTTCAATGAGAAATGAAATGTCATACACACACACACGACGGCAATCTTTATGTGTTGTGAAATAGGGACATTTGAATATGACAATTTGATAGAAACATTTCGCCAAGAAAATTGCTGCAGATATTTATTAAATTAAAAAGAATAAAACTACTTATGCTTGTTATATAAGCAAGATCTACGGAGATTTGACAGAGAGGAGGGAGAGGGCGATACAGAGAAATAACCCTAAATACACCAACTCGAAGAGAAATACAGGCAAATAATAAGAAAGAGAGACACCGAGACACAGAAATAACACTATATACACCAATTTGAAGAAAAGTACAGGGAAATAATGAGAGAGAGAGATACAGAGAAATAACACTACATACACTAACTTGAAGAGAAATACATGGGCATAATGAGAAAGAGAGAGAGAGAGAGAGAGAGAGAGAGAGAGAGAGAGAGAGAGAGTAAGTGAGAGAAGGAGAGGGTGACATACAAAGAGAGATTGGGTGTACAAAAAAGTGGAAGAGAGAGAGAATGAGAGAGAGAGTCAGAGAGGCAGAGGAAGAGAGACAGAGTGGTGAGATAGCGGGAGCGAGTTATCATGTTTCCAGCTTCCAGTTAATAATTGAAGTAATAATTGCCTTTCTCAGAAACATGATGCAACATCTAATAGTCTGTCTGGACTTGCAATAGTTAAAAAGCCTAATTACGATATTGATTAGTATTCAGTATTTCAGATTAAGTTTCATAAACCTATTCACAGGTACAACTTTATTCACGCAACCTTTAGAAATTGTCTTCACACCTAAAGATTTATTTCCTTCCTTCATTATAGCGATGTATCTATTCGTGTCTCTTATTGTAACCAAAGTCTGAGGTTGTTAAGGATTCTTGAGCTCAGGTTCATTCTAAGAAATCGTTTTTGATTGGCTAGAATTAATCACATGCTAAATTCGAACCAATGAAATACCTGATATGTTTAGTTCAACCTTGGACCAATATCCGAAGTGGAGCTCTTCGTAAAATTGTTATTTTGTTGTAAACAATATCTCAATAAAAAGTGACTGGTATTTCGTGTTTTCGAAATATTCTTTTTCATGTTACAAGACACTTAAGGGATAAAGCACATAGTTTATGAGGCTTGGCAACAGAGAACCAGGATAATTTAAATACCTGCTGTTGAAACGATACAGCAATATTACGACAACTTGCGATTCAATGTCATTTTCCATGTTTAAAAAATGTATATTCCTGTTATCCGTTATTCGTCATATTCACTTATAAGTTTATTTTTATCTAGACATTGGGAAGGACAACTCTGACATATGTCGTTGTCGCCAGTTATGTTCCATGCTAGTAAAATCAACAAACTAATATAACAAGCACATAACGAAACACAATGGATAAAAATATTAATGAAATATTTCGCGTAACATAAGCGAAATAAACTCGACCATATTGACAGGCGAAACCACGAATCATTATGTATTTAGAGACATCTTTTAAGAAACAAAGTTAGGCTTACAAAGTGTTGTTACTTGTAAGTGTTATTTCGGCTGTACTGTAGGTCAATTTATGCATTTGTATGTCAAAATATTGTGTTGAGCAGGTTATTTTGCATGCGATTGTGGGTTGGATTCTCAGTCGTGTCAAACAAAAACACGTTTTAAAACGTTTTTTTAATCTTTCTTGCCTGGCTCTCAGCTTTACAAGGGTAGTTTTCATTATTGTTTAGCCCGTTGCCTGTATAAGGTGACTTATTGGGGTGTTCAATCGATCTGCCGCACGATGAGGCAGCACGATAACTTTTCTGAAGCAAGCATTCATCGTTGTGGTATGACTGAAAAGAACTTTAAAGCGGCGTGAAATCCCAACCAAAGAACAAACAAGCTGTTTCGATAGACAGCGACGAAAGTCCAAGTCACTCTATACCAAGAAAGAAGAGTGCAACTCCATAATTTCACATACATTTGCAGTAATATTTTATCGTACATTCTGATTTATTTTCTTTCCCCGTTTTTGATATTTACGAACATGCAATTCCCCATTATCGAGATTCAAATCTCATACATTAAGATTTCAATCTCGGCGTTGCTATGCAACGGTACGAAAACAATATTGCTCGCACTCGATTTGCCTTGAAAGGTAGAAAAGTATATGTTGTAGACGCAACGTTCAATACAAGCGACTTGTTTGTAAATGTAGATTCAGGTAATACACACTGGTAGACTATTTGATTTAAATTGTGTTACAGATGCGCTAGTTAAATTAAAATGACACAATTTCCGGCTAACAGCAGCTTCCGGAAAAAAAACAAGGCGCCATAAATTATATTTCTTAGAGAATATTGATTCATGCCACATAAAAACCATAAGAGATGCATCAATGACATAACAAGAGAATGTGTTTAGCATTCATGTATATTTCATTCAGAATCATAAATTGTAAATAAAAAGTTCCACCCTATGGCGAAGCGAGAAATAGCTCTCAAGTATGCTTTATGATTGTATGCCATATGAAAGAAAGTAGTAGATACTTTAATCCAGTGCAAACTGCAATGGAATAACATAACTCTACGTAGAGGCATGTGTTGTAAACGGGTTGAAAATACTAAAGTTCGGTGAAGAGATTATCTTTTATACTTTTATAATTATTATTATACCACGTTTATATAGCACTTTTTCATATGGTAAATACGTGTAAAGTACCATACGGCTTGTTCGAGTACACTTCCAATACAATTGTTTTTTATTTATAGGTAATTTAAAGAATCATTAGACTATACAAAAATAGATATGTCGTATATATGTTTATTTGCATGACGCTTTAATAAAGTACTTTCTTACTGAATTGCTAGTAGCTAACCGGCACAGGGGTTCAATCATTCAAAAATTGTTTAATAACTAAGTTACTAGTTAAAACATGCTTGTTCAACCATCAATCACTCTCGATGGTGCGGATTGAGGCATTTCGTGTTTTTTTTTAAGTTTATTATGTCACTTCTATTGGGCTTGGTCGATCATTGGATCAGGCTACCTAACAATCATTTGAACTAGTTTATACTCAACTGAATATAATGCGACACAATCAAAGTAATACCGTTTTAATACTATTTATACGCATCTTGCTATTAGGTTTGGTCTAAATCACACACTGCACCGTATTTAAACGCGTTACAGAAATTAAAGCGGAAGGGTGTTAGGAGGCTAGCCCTATTTTCACCTTTGTCGTTCAACCTCACAATAGTCTAGCTTACATCTCTTTTAAATGTTGATTTATTGTTGTAGGAGATAGCACGGGCAATAATCAGTGGTTAGTCGATTATAAAAGGAGATTTCCCTAAAACTTTCACGTTTTAAGAAAATCTAAACGTATGTTAATCCGGTGTATGTATAACTGAGCATGAATTATGTGGAAATTTTGTAAAACTTCCCGTTACTATTGTGATAAAAAAAACAATGTTGGAAAAACGGCCGTGGCCGATGTTATCCGTCAGCGATTTAGAATGTATTCTTCAGTTATTTTGTTTTGTTTTTCTTCGATGGTTTTCCGACTTTATCGCACAGTCTACTCGCATGCGTCGATATTCGGAATTCCGGACAATCTCGTCACCCTCGCCAAATTCAAATGGTCATTGTCGAATATAAGTCTACAAGATAAACAAAATTAAAAATCGTACAAAAATGTGTTTTTTTTTCTATTGTCATATTCTGAATTTTACCAGAGCGCTAAATCATTTTATCTTACAAATAGTATTCCTTTTACTATTTTTTGGGGGGAAATCTGAAAACTATATAGATCTATCAAAAGTTTTAGAGAAATCACCTTTAAATGGAGTTTTTTTATTTTGCGTTTAATGTGGCCATACACGGTTAATTAATACGGTTGTATCATGTAAGGCTGTAAACGACCATATAATTCGGGTGTAAAGCTCCCAAAATACGGATTTATACGGTTCTTCATTCAAAGCCGACTGGCTCCTAGACACCAACATAGGAGGTTACCAAACCTACTCTCAAATGCTTGTTGCTGCCTTTTGGGCTCGGAAGGGATGGTTAATATTCGAGATATCAATAAACCACCCATATACGGTTCTATAACACAAATACGCCCATACAGGCTCTTAAAATATGTCTATATACGGCCTTATAACACGGACACGACTATACAGATGGTTCAATAAAACGGCATTTTATACGTTTCCGTTTAACGCCTACGGCTGCATACGGTTAACGCTCCTAAATACAGATATTTAAGCGTTTAACTAAAGTCTCGTTGGAATGAAAAAATGAACTTTTTTTGTCAGTGATATTCATAAATGTTTTAACTGTGTTGTTTTCAGCTTTTCTATCCTTTAGTTATATAGGTAGCACAGCTGGGCGTAACTACCAGGAAGAATGTTTATTTTAGTAGTTTCGGGTTATATGAATGATGAAATAGAGGATGTAGGTGAGAGCATGGGATAACTACAAATATATATATCTAGAATTACATACATCATGACTGTGTTTGAGTGCTCATTCGCATTGAGTCTACAAACAGCCGAATCGTTTTGTGTGAAAAGATCAATCAATGCACAGTATTTCAAATCAACGGAATGTCACAATACCACATTATATGGTACAAGTAATTGTGCGTCGCAGAAGTTCATAACGATTGATCTTGCGCTAAGATTTAAAACCAAAAGATCTAATTAATAAAAGGAAGAATACAAAATTAGCTGGTATGATATGGCGGCATTTAATAGAATATTGTACAATGCTTCAGGGGCATACTGCAGAGGACACTTCACTGTGCTAAGGTTTAGTTTAACCCCTTCACTGCCTGACCCCGAGTTTTAAGTCATATGCAAACAGCTTGGATCAGGATGAGACGCCGAGTAATTCGATGTCTAATCCGGATTCAAGCTGTTTGACACCCAGCCAATTGTTTTTCCAAACATTAAGGGAAGCTGTCATGTTAAAAAAGGGCAGAGGATATATTGCACATGCGCGGTATTGCTACCGGCAGTGAAGGGGTTAGTGTGCCTATTTCAAATAATAGTTTTTTCTGAATAGTGCCATAATATCTTTCGCCATCCTTGTCGCTATCTTAAAGGATTTCAGCTTTCTAAACTCCAAACAATTCTGAATAAAATTTGTAATTAAATAATGTTTAAATTACGGGTATTTACAATTTGGTCAAATTATTTCTATAACTTTTACTGTTTATTCAAATTATTTCTGCACAAACTTGCTTAATCAGTGAAAGAATTTTTAATATTGAGAAATAAGACGTCATTTCTATAGCAGAAATAGATAAGTAAATACCAGACAATCCGATGTAAATATTTTCTCAAAATTGTTCAAATTCCTTTATCCAATCAGTCAAAGATTTAGATAGAATGCATTCGCTTTGTCATCAATCAACAATTAATAAACCTCACTTGGCACTTTGCAATAGATGTTGACGCACATTTCAGAATTTTATTAGATTTTTTCTGTCTAGCATCAAGTGTATTCATCTGAAACAACCATGTTTTCCATTCATTAACTATTTACGTGTCGGAATTTATATCCAGCTGGCAAGAAAAAACTTGACATAACCAATAAGATATAGACGATGAGTTGGTAGACTAATTTTGTTTTAAATAAAAGTGAAATAAATACATTTCTTACAAATAAAATTAACATGATAGAAGTTTATAAGTTTTACACAAATGAAATCAACACAAATAAGATGAACACAAGGTAAACGTAGACATAGATACATGTCACACAAATAAGTTGAATGCAAAAATTTGTTAACGTTGCATAGATAAATGTCACAAAAAAGTGAACACAAATGATTTTTCATACTACAAAAAAAAATTATTAACCATTTTTTTGCATTTTGTGCCTGCTCCTCTGCGGTGATTGTGACAGGTCTAATAGTTAATAATTTATTAGCAAAGTATCATTTGTATACCTGATTGTCTTAGGCGACAGACTATGTATTTATTGTTAGTTGATATGACGTCAAAATGTTGACAAATACAAACGGCGGCTTAATTTTACAACCAATTGTTATTTGGTGCGACAGGTGCTGCATACGTTTGTTAATTATTATCGGTATATAGTCAGGATAGCATAAATTCTGTCAATGTGCCTAGGCTATTATTTTTAAAGAGTGTTACCTTGGCAACATGTTTTAGCCAGGCGACGCATGCACACCAGCACGAAACACAGCTGATGTCCCTTTTTTTTTTATCGTGCTACCATCTTCAATTCAGTTAAGCGTTGTTTTACTTTTCTCATACGAGCTTAGTAGAGCGTAGATGTTTATTCCTCCCATGAATTCTGGACAAAAATAAATAAGATAAACTTTATTCCTACAACCACTTAGGCATAAAGAACCCACAGTCTTGGCCAAAATAACTAACTAATTGTTTGATTGTCGTTATATGTATTCCGCATGTCACATATGTATGTGCTGAGATGAAATGAATAAACTGAAACTGAAACTTAAGTTGACAGATGTCACACAAATAAGACGAACACAAATAAGGTTAATGTCACATAATTCACTGTCTCACACAAATGATGAACATGAATAAGATTAATACAAATAGATGGAACTCAAATAAAATAATCATGACGAGATAAATGCCACAGAAATAAGATGTGCATGATGAGATAAATGTCACACAAATAAGATGAGCATGACGAGATAAATGTCACATAGATAAGATGAAAATATATAAAAACATATATGATGAACACAAATAAAACAAATTAGATGAACACAAATAAATAGAATATGAAAAAATATAAGTGTCACACAAATAAAATGAATGTGACAAAGATAGATGTCACACAAATAAGATGAGCACTAATAAGATGTTCACAAGAAAACACACATAAAACGAAAGTGATATAGTTAAAGGCACGGTAACAAGATGAAATTGACTTAAATA
The DNA here is from genome assembly GCA_032358795.1 of Nuttallia obscurata. NCBI lineage: Eukaryota > Metazoa > Mollusca > Bivalvia > Cardiida > Psammobiidae > Nuttallia > Nuttallia obscurata. Next base: position 8,869 of record JAULCC010177225.1, read on the forward strand.
TAATTTAAAGGTCAGACAATTTCAGGTGAAAATGTCATAACTAGTGTTTAGTTTTCATCAATACCAGACTAGTCTTGTGTTATTATAAATCAACAAGCCCACAGACAGACCTCCGTCCTACATAAAAACTGACTGCAGATGTCTGTTAAGGTGTCAGTGAAAAATACTTAATTTTGAAATTGAAGCATTTTAATGATAAAAAGCTTAAACTTTTTAAACAAAGAGCAGATTATGCCTTCAAAAAAGTGATTAGTAGATATTTACTTTATTTGCTTGCATAAGTAATCTGCTGTTTCGAATTTATAACAATTACTTGTTCATGAAGAGAGCTAAAGAACTAAATTACAGCGTTTACTAACGGCATTTTATCAAATAAAGAATGCAATTGCTGGTATTAGTTTTATTCTTTACAAAACTTGTCGAATTTGCACTATACAAAAGTTGACATATTCACACTATACACAGCTTGTCAAATTTACACTATACAAAAAATGTCATAATGTGACACGATTAACTAATATTGCCATCTCAAAAGGGATTTTATGAATTAAAATATTTTGTATATCCATATGCTAATGTTTAACATTGTTTGCTTATAATAAGCTATTTCGCGGTCTGATATCCCGGATAACGCAGACAAATATCTCGAAACATAAAATATAGTTCTGATTAGCATAGAAAACTATTTGTGGTCCTCAGTTTTGACACGAGAGCACACCAGCTAACGTATGTGAGTTTGCTGACAAAGACGGCTTTCTTAGGGGGTATGGATAGCACCGAATGTTTTGCAATAAGTATCCGTTATCGTGCATGTAAATATTCCTCTAGGGAGAGGGCCTTAGATAAGATTGTAATAACTTGTAGCCGAATCCCCTTGCATGTATAATATATGCAAATAGATAAGTTTAACTAAAATATTGCTCAAAGGGATTTAACTGGTATTAATTTGCATTCTATGTACTTGCTATAGCTATACTGTACACTTTGATCGTTATTATGCAAATGAAGTCTGTTTTGTATCGACCTTCAATTACATTTGATCGCCAGCTGTGTGCTTGATTCATATGACTTATGAAATCCGGCGCAAGGATTGATGGATGCGTGTTTAGTCTATGTATTAAATGTTTACAAATATTACACTACGTCGTTTATCAATACCGCACTAATTAACATAGGCTACTCTAACCCTGTCGTACATTTTGTACATACCCCCGAGTCATTAAAGGAATCAATTTATAGATAGATACACGTTGTATGTACAGCGCGTGCAAACCAGACATCCAAATGTGTGAAACACAACTTGTAAATAAGCTGTGAAATAGAGAGCAAAACTAGTTCAGCATTGTAATATAAAACACACCTGCAGAGTGTAGTGTTGCAGGGATGAAATATGACTTTATGCAGGAGATACGTATACAAACTACTAAAATGATCAGGAAGGAAGGTTAAACAACGTTCAAAATAGTAATATTGCCTGAATGGATCAGAAAACCCCAAAGGAAAACCTGGTTTGTAAAAAATCTAATTATAACTATCGATGGACATGTAATAGTGGATTAAAATGTTATGTAAGTATTACATTTCAGATAATCACCCAGACGTAATAATTCTATTTAATTAGTTTTGTCAAAGAGACGTGATAGAGTAATAAAAACAAGATGATATATTTCAAAGTTGTATCTCTGTAGGAAATTAAATCTTTACATCCGACATATTAATTGCAAAGAAATGTCTCAAAGACTATCAAATTGCCTCGTTAAGACAGTTTATCCGATCATATTATATCACGAAAAAGCTACAGGTCTTTGTCATATTGAACTGAGTGACTAGTCGTATAATTGCGTTGCTTTTAAAACGCACTAGGAAATATTGCCATGGCGATGCAGATGTTTTTTAATAAAATTATTAAATGGCTATTATGGCATACACTATGTATAGGGGTCAAATCTGGCCCTGGTAAACATGGATATAGCTCTAATAAAAAAACAAGATGGCCACACGATTTCCGATCCCCACAAAAGCCTCGAAATCGGTTTTATCAATACGACCATTTGTTAAACTTGTCTATTATCGCTGTATCTAGTAGAAAACTTGTAAATTATATACTCTGGTGTTGTCTTGAACGGGTTCAAAATCCTAGTTATACGGTTAAGTTGTATCTAACCGTCTAGATGTATTAAAATGCAATATTCAGTGAAGCGTATTATACAAAGATGGTATACAATACGCAATGTCCTCTATTATAAGTGTTTTGGTGTCATGAAAGCAAGTCTTCACCGAAATACGAGCGACAATTTCCGTCTTATTCAAACTGAACAGTTGAATTGAATAATTAGATATCGTAACCTACTAAAGTGTGTCAAGATATGTGTACAAAACTACAATAGAAAGTGTTTATAAGCAGATATGAAACTTGACATGTGCAATCAAAATCGGTATTTTCAAATGACACAAAAGACCCAATTTTATGGTCTTTGTTAAGCTAAGTTTTAGCCAGTGATAACAAGCAAGGAATTTTTCGATTTTCGATGGTTTCTTTAAAATAGCAGCTCCGCTAACTTCAATCAAAAATTAAAGTAATCTAAATACCTGCACTTATGTCTTTTCTCCAAAATTATGGATGCTTGGTTTAGTGCAGAAGTGGTAACGTCACAGGCTTATCGTTCCATCGGTCATGAGTACGAATAAAAACCCTTATAGGTAAATTCAGTTAAAAGGTATGTTGTACATCTTAACCTTTAGCCTGATACGGGCGACCGAAATAGAATTTGCAACCAGTTTGGATACAGATTAGACAACGAGTAACTCGGCGTCTAATCCGGATCCAAGCTGTTTGACACTCGGCCAATTGTTTCTCCAAATTTTGGGTGATTCTGATGAATTTTGAAATTAAGGCAGACGACAGTTTAAGCAGACGACATTGACATTTGCTCAGCAGGCTAAAGGTTAAGGTTCTCCATGACCTAGAAGTTAAAGTCGTCAATCACCTGGCAATGGCTATGACATGGTGTGACTTAAACAAGCCAATAGACAAACAAACAGAAAATAAACACACTCTTTTCTCTCATCTTGGAATTTTTTTATTAGCTTACTGTTAAGTAAAGGAAGTCGTGTTTTAGTATCGGTTAATTAACAAGCTGGTTTTATGATTCTAGTATTAAAAGTTGCTTGCAACGAAACAATCGCTTTAGTGCTAAACCTGATCACTGATTACTTTGCAAACGGCTTTGGTCTAGATAAGTCGCTCAAATCGCGGCGTCTGATTCGTGATCTGTTTGCCACTTAGATTATAATTTTTGAAAGCTTACACAAAAAAGCAAATTTAAGAATTTTGGCAGACGAAGACTTTTCCAGCAGACGACAAGGGTTAATGTGTATTACAGTTATGCCAGGAAGAACCGGTTTTGTGTATATTTAAAAATTTTTAGTGCTAATTATATTTCAAGGATATCACTATGTAATTCAGCACGTGATTACTTCGTTTTGTGTTTGTTAAGAAGTTCTATGTAAACATCTCGTTTAAAAGATATAAAACATCGAACAAAACATGCCAATACATCTGTTTATTTGCTTATAGATAAACTGCTCCAACAAATTAACAAGTATTAACAAGTATCTGTGGACTATCCTCCGCGATGCAGCACTCAAAGAGATGCATCACAAGACTTGAAAGATTCTTATCATCAAAAAATCAATTATAAGTAATTTAATACCGTTTCACTATAATAGAACTCTAAGAGAAATTAAAGTTTGAATTGCCAATAAAAACGGTTGCTTATCTGGTGTCAGACGTCGCGTGAATTACACGGGGTCCTATGTTTATCAACCACTTTTCTAATTGTCAAATGGGGTATTTCTGTTTTGGTGCTACACGATTGTCGGAATATATTGATAGATATATATATGAAAAATAACCTCTAAAAAATAATATCAAATATAATAAGTTAGCTGATAGTTAGGTGATGGTCACCCATACAATATATAGGTTTATAATTAGTATTTCATACTAATATGGGACCACCTTTGCCGAATGGTTAAGGCCATTGCCATGTAATCTCTCAGTTACTTTGAGTTCTATTCATGATTGGAGCACTGCGGATTTATCATGTGAGGACGCCTTCCAGCTGGCTTGCGGTAGGTTGGTGGTTTTACCCGGTTGCGCTCTGTGCCTACAATAGTGTACAGAGAACCCCGGCGTCTCCCTCTACCTGTAATGAGCTGGACGTCGTATTATGACTGAAATACTGTTGAAGCGATATTGAAATCCCAATAAT
>JAULCC010177336.1:0-13142 GCA_032358795.1 Nuttallia obscurata
TGCATTGTTCAGATGGTGTAATACTTGCACTATGTGTTATCATACCAAAAATATTGTTAAACATATGTAGAATTTGTATCTGAAAACATGTCAATTTACATTTTTATAGCAGATCACATATCTGTATTTGGCGCAGAAGGGTCAGTATGAACTTTTTACTTTTTATTGTTGATTTTTGTAATTCTAGACAGTTTCGTCATTAAAAGGCCATGAACTATCGCTATGTAAAAGATGCCGCGTGTACTTTTCATGAGTGAGTGTTCAAATGGAATATATAGATGCGATCTTTGTGAAAGCATGGATCTATGTTCATAATTTTAACTATATATATATAAAAAACAGGAAGACTTAAATTGATATGTGAGACATCAAATGCGTTTAATTAAGCCAACTTGTTGTCAGTTTAATGAAACAATATTTAACGGGCACTTGTGTCATATTAAGAAGAAAGATGATTGAACCATCTACCTTTCATTTAATATATTCTAAAATGAGCTGCTATATCACAAATAAAAGCAAATTATGTCAGATTACCTTAGAAGTCTAAATGATGTTTGAAACCATTACTTTTTCTTCTGCATCAATAAGTGATCAAGTGGAATTACAGTACTGCAATATGTCAATCCAGAGAGTACATGTAATCAGAACACGAACTAAAGGATTGCGCATAAAAGGCGTTTAGAAATTATTAAGAAGTCATAGCCTTGATAAAACAGTATCAAACATGTTTTCAACTATGCTGCGATCCTATAATTCATTGTTTGAACAAGCTTACATTTGTATTTTTGCGCACTGTAGTAGTATCAACGAACCTGTATGAAGACCAAATCAACCCAAACATATGCTATTGACGGATTAAAGCAGCCCTAAACACACGTAAGGGTACCTATTTGAACTTAATTCCAGTAAAGTGGCTGCTTTGATGTTATCTTATAGTGATGCACGATATACGTCAATTTATTTAAAATGCCATTATGTATGTGTTAAATGTCTAATAGGATTCTGATATAAGTGGATCTTCCAAATAAAATTCTGAAATAAATGATATTTGTCTTTTCCGAAGGAACGAACTTAGTTAAGGCAATCGCTGAGATCGCCACTGCAACTGGCAAAACCAATGTGGGCTTAGCTGTATTTGAAGTAAAGGCATGCACGAATGCATTAAATTGTTAGGCTTTGAAAATGTGTCTTAGTGCACCTGAAACTTCAGAATTGCAAGACAATTCCCAGGGAAATGTATTATTATGTGATCCAGTGATTTTCAATTTCCTGTTTTGAAATTTCTCATAAAACGTTTTGGCAAGAACATATGCTAAACTGCAAACAACATAGATGTGATTTACTTAAGAAAACAGATGGGTGGAAATTAATTAGCCCATAGGAAAAATGGCTTTAGAGATAAGTGCTTTATTGGTACTTAGTTGCACAATTGAAATTAGTTTTGGTTTTCTTTTACGTTTCGAGAAATTTTAAGTAGTATATATTAAGCAAATTAGCAAGCCAAATACGAAAAAGCATTGATTGAATTAAGTTACTCTCGTGTCACTCCCAGGAAATAAGACAACATGAAAGGTTGCCAAGTTCATCACAGAATCCAAAGAAATTCCCGTATGATTGTGTCGCCACATTTGTGCTAAATCAATCATAAAAAATAAAGAAACACAAACACAAATGACAGCAGCGAAAACAGAAATCGAATGCCTTGTATGATTCCATTTTACGATACCATTTGTAATGTAAAAGATATATATAACCCTGTGAATATTTTTTACAACTAATATTGTATGCCTTGTAGTCAGCCCCTATCCAGTATTTTCCCAGTGTTTTTACCGACAAATACTTAACATTTATAATTACTGTGCATGTATTCAATAAACCATATTCTTCTCAGTATTACTTTACTTACTTTGAAATGGATCACTGTTTTCTCCGATGATAGCGTCACCAAAAAGATTGGCAGGGACATAAAGTTAAGCCAAACATAAAATGTATAGTGTTAGCGTTATTGGCATATAAGGAAAATTTTAGTTTTCAAACATATAGCAACACATGAACATTGAAAATCACGATTTTGTCGGCATGCATATTGAGGGTTAGTGTCTGAATTTCTATGTTTTTGTTAAAACTCTGCGATTCAGCCTTTGTGTGAATCAAAACCTAAGAATGCGAATTACGCCTTACAAGATTAACAGGGGTCGGAAAAAGTAGTCCCCGGAGGCAGATTGCCCTCACATATGTATCCCACATTATAGTTCAACGCATGCGTAATCATTTTATAAACGGAGGAGTTGTAGCACACTTACATGGTGGTGGCCGTTCGATGTGTACACTTGCACAAGACTGATATTTTGTTGTTCAGGCCTGGCGCAATAGTTTTCACAGCAATACTTTCTTACAACATATTGCAGAATGCAACTAATCTACGGGTATCTACCCAATCAAAAAGGAATAGAATGCATGATGCTGATGCTGGTATGAATGCCGGACGGCCTATCAGATGTGATTCTTTGACTAATAACCACGTCAGAGAACGCATACTTTGGGCCCGTGACAGTGTGCAATGGAGAGCCAAGTTTTGTATACTGACGAGTCTAAGAGTCTAGATTATGTCTAGACTTTACAGATAGACGTGACAGAGTGTGGAGAAGATTAAATAAACCTTTGGTACCTGGTTGCATCTCTGTACAGGACCAATATTATTGAGGGTCTGTCATGGTATGGGGAGGAGTAAGTGTCAAAGGCAAAACTGACGGTACCTTAACAACAGAAAAGTATTGTCGCGAGATTCTCGATATGCAGATCAAGTGGAGTTAGTTTTTATCTTAATGCAAGAAAATGCTCGCCCACAAATTACCAGGCACGTAAAAGAACTGAGCGCATACCTCCGCCTCAGTCCAATTGGGCTTGTCTTGGACATGCTTCAGGAAACCCTATTTTGTTTCCCTGTACAGCCGGTCACCCTTGCAGAACTTAATGCTGTCTTACAAGAGAAGTTGAACAAAATTCCAGAATTAAAGATCAACCGGCTAATTCATAGCATGCACAGGCGTTTTTCATGCTGTAATCAATATCCGTGGACACTGTACATTATCCTGAACCTTATTCCATACAGCATTTGGCAAAAAATTTTTTTTAAATTTCCGCGTTCTTACGAAAAATCAAGTTTTCAAGTTTAGATTACGTTACACTCTTGTTGTAGTTCAAAAATTCAACTCAGATGACTTAATAGACAATACCAACAAAACTTCATACATCATAAACTGTTCAGTGTGTTAATCCAAACAATACTAGCTATAGATCAAAGTAGCTTTTATCAAATTTTGAGTGGTAAATTATTTCTTAGTGTTATGTCAGTCTATTTCGAGAGTGAAACCGTCCCATGCTGACCGCATAGGAGTAAATTAGGCCTGCATATGATAAGTTTAAGCTTTATGAATGTTTTTAAGAGCATAAGTAACTGTGAGTGTGTATGTAGCTTCTTTCTTGACAATTTCAATGTTGATTTTCACACAAAAAGTCAATCAAGAAAAGAGTATAACGTTGACCACTAAACGGCATGCTTTTTGTGTCATAAATTGGCCTGTTTTTTTACATACGGATCTTTTTGTCAGGAGTGTTTTAATCGCCTGTCATCTGATTAGGAAATACTATGACATACGATAGGATAGCTATTCATACAGTTTTAAAGCGAATCTATTTTGTATGCAATTATGGTATGTATAGTAAAGTGATATATAACCGTATGCAGCAAGCACCTCTAGGTCATTACTGTAAGTATGTTTGTCTTGACGGTATCCGCTACAGAAAGTATTCCAAGGCTTACAGATGAGGAATTTTCCCCCTGAAGAATTAAAACATCTGTACAAAAGCATTCTGCAGTTGGTGTATGAACATGTAACATAAATCGCGATAGTTATACTAGTTCGGCATTTACCGGTTTTCAAATACAAATATCACACTATTCTTTGGCTTTATTTTGTTGATCATACAAGAACTAAGATAAGTGATGCTTTGTCTAGAACGATTTTCCTATATGAACACATGTATTCCCTTAATAAAATCACTGATGACAACATTCGATACATTATGTAAAGAAGCATCCATATCGGCATTCTGGCAAATACAGTGACTCTTGTAGGAGAGCACAATTATTATTGATAAAAGAGTCATATAACATATATAAACAGCAATAAATGCTTTTTGGACCAAGAGAGAAAACTTATATTGGTATGATAATATTGAACGACGAAATTCGGTTAATTGTATTTCTCGAGACAATACTGTAATATGTTTGGGTGCGAAACATCTTAAAAGTTTTTATTTCTTAATATGCAAAGCATTTTCCGATAACAATGTATTTCGGAATGCTTCCAAACACTTCTTATGTATGACACCAGCCTGAAAACACGTTTTTATTGTTTACAGTTATTAACGAAACATCTAAAAACGTTGACAATGTCGGTTTAGGCGATTTCCCATGTTATTGAGCAAGCTTTTTTCTCTTAACCATGTTTCCTTGAAATTCAATTAAATGCTTTTGAAAATAACACTTGAATCATGGACCTGTGTGAAAGTTGCTCATTTAATAGTTTATTGGTAATGCTTTATTTGAAATGCTTTATATAAGAATGCATTTTGCCTGATTAAATGAATTGACGATGTACTTGATGATATACTTTATCATTTGTTTTCTGTATTGTTTGCCATATAAGAAACTTCATACGATATATTGCAATATTAATGAATCATCAGAAAGATTTTACCAAAATAATTGTTTAGCCGATTAAAAGTTAATTATGACAGGATACTAAAGTTTTCCTCTCTAGATAAAAGCACCTGATTTCAAAGCAGGTACAATTTTGAATTTTGGTACACTTTCCAACAAATCTTTTTCAGTTCTGAATATATTATTCAGATACGGATACTAATCTTATATAACTGAATAACAAAGCATGCTTTAAAATATTAATGCATTCTTACATCAGTACGATTTAAACTTCTCTTTAAATGTTAGTTTAAACATAAAGGATATCTAATGAGTTTTCACTTTATACAAACTTTTATAAGACAAGTCCAGGAATCTTTATTAAGCGAGTCTCTGGAGAGCTTAATAGAGGTTCCAGGACGAGTTTGATAAAAAAAAAATATAAAGTGAAAACGAATCTGATATTCTTTTCATCACATGACACAACAATAAAGGAAGAAGAAATTTGGAAATTCCAATTAGCTATTTCTAATGCATGACGTTGAACAAATAACGACGCTATTGTAAATATATTGATAATCATGAGCCAAAAAATAATTTCATATTTTAGTTGAAAAAGTATATCAAACTCCTGTCTAGAATTCGAAGCTGTATAAAACTTTAATACATAAAAAAACTAAATTTCAACTTCACGGCAACGGTTAGTTTTATTCTGTAAACTATGCCGCAGATGGATATATATAGGTCGGGTAAATTGTTTTTTTTATATATATATAACGTGTTTTTTTGTAAAACAAAAAACGTGATGATAATATAACACAGGAAATTAGCAACTTCATGTGATAAAATATTTTACTCACAAAGAATGGGACTAGACAACGGGCAATGCCTTTATAAGATCTCCCCCGTGCCAAGGTACACATACATAGGTTACACAATGACATAAAAATCAGACAAAAACATTGTTATAATACCATAATCAATGTGTTGTTTCGTTGTAGAAAGTAGTACTGTACATAGCAGTGTGGTGTCGGGTGGTTTCGGCCGTCTAAGCAGAGATGTTGATGTTTACACTTATAGTTGCATACAGAAAGTGGTTTATCTATTTAACCTTCACACTGATGTAAGTTAATGAAATATTGCATAAATTTAGGGTGTTCCTAGTCTAAAAATAGGGTGTTGTACGTCATAAATGTTTAGGTGTTAGGTCATGTGATATTAGCAAATCCATTACACACCTCTATGTATTTAGGACAGATCCGGCAAAAAAGTAAATGGACTTGAAAATAACCACGCAATGGATATTTAAAAGTGACATTTTAATAAGCTGTGTTCTACGTCAAATTGCTTTAGAATACGTCATTTATGACAGAATAAATGGGGGTGGTCGAAATGACCCGACGGCCGAGCACGCCCGAAACCGCATTATATTTTTGTAAGACTTAAGTTTCAACTTAAAGTCAAAACCTATCATTAAAGTGCGAGAAAAGTGGTAAGTATTAAATCACAGTTGGCATGATAGGGTAACTTTTCACTGCTTTTAAGAATTAAATCAATATCAGTTTGTGGTGTATTATTTTTTTAAGTCTACGAAGGTTGTTAGTTAACTCGTTTCTTTGAGAAGCTGCGACTTGGATGGAAGCTCACAGAGTCTTGACATGTCAGAAGAAAATAATCAATGTTTTCCAGATTTCAGTCGGATTAAAACCGAATTGTTTACAAACACATATTTTTTTCTCCTGTATAACAACACAATTAATCGGTATAATTTGCATTTTCCAAAAGAAATATTTGAAATGAGGGCACAATTACGTAAGTCGCTATCTATTCTCCGTCAAGAAAACCCATTACCAACGACTAAGTTGAAGACTTTATTGTTAACAAGCAAATATACAAAGTTTAACACCTCAACATTTCAAGGACGTTTAGCTTTCAAATGTTCGCAATGTGGAGTGAACTTCCTCCAAAAAGTATGTAAAGTCGTCTAGATTAAACGTTCGAACAGTTTACCATAGAACCAACTAAAGCACCTGATTTTTATACCTGTAACAAAGCTTATGAAGCCTCAGAAGTAAAGGTTAGGGTAAATGATACCCTTCATGAGAAACAATTTACTGTGTTCTATAACATAAACTTATTCTGCTCAAATAAAATTTCAACATTTTGATAAGATTTTGTACCATTAAATATTCATTCAAATGCAATGGCTTCAACCTAACAAGGACAAAAAACGCAATATTTGATGAAAAAATAACTTTTATCTTAGATATATAAGAAACATTTGATTATGAATATCTTCTACTGTATTTGATACGTTTGTCAAAGGTGATAGCAAATTCAAGTACTATTTCATGATACACAAGTTTCAGATAAACCGTAGAACTTTGTTCTTGCACCAAGTCAACATGATAATTAATAATGATAACAAATGTATTTAAAAGCTCCCAATAGAACCAAAATGTTCTTATCTAAGAGAAAAATCCAAAAATACCAAAATTAATTTAGAAAACAACAAACTAGAGAAAGATAATATATAAAACCATCTCATGATAGTGACAAGTTGTTAAAATTTTAAAGTAATAGCTCTGATGTTTCACAAAACAGATTAACATAAACACAGAACTTCACCAAAAGACAACAATTTGTATTTTAAAAAGCCAACAAAGCCTGAAACTTAACCAAGAAATAGTATTTTTCATGTCGACAAAGGCCCATATTTCATGCAAAAAACAAACAAGAGTTATGTCCTTTGTTCTGCCAATCTATCCTTTGATGGTAAATAAGTGTTGCAAGCTTGAATTCAATAACTTAGACCATTCAAGATAAAATTGGACCAATAGACAAACCATATCCAAATTCCCAAACAATTTCTATGTCCAAAAAGGCCAATAATTCTTTTTAAGATGCAAACTTGAATTATCAATTTGCTTAACTCATCTATCTAATGAAAGTGACTAAGTAGCTAAAGTTTCAAAGTTAGCTTTAAAGTTTAACCACAAAGTATGACCTAAACATAAAACTTAGACAAAGTCCAAAAAGGCCCATATTTCATGCTATATACCAGATAGAGTTATAACCCTTGTCCTACACAATCATGTCATGATGCTGAGTAAGGTTGCAAATTGGAAAGCAATAGATTTGACCAATTATTAGAAAAGTGGACCTAAACATAAAACTTTACAGTTTAAAAAGCAGTGTTTTTCTAAGTCCAAAATGGCCCATAACTCTTGCAAAATACCAGCTAGAGCTATGACCCTTGTCCTGCACAGTTATATTATCATAGTTAATAAGTGTTGCAAGTTTGAAAGCAATTGCTTTCACCTACTAGGAGAAAAGTGGACATAAACATAAAACTTAACCAAGAAACAGTATTTTTCTAAGTCGAAAAAGCCCATAACTCATGCAAAATACCAGCCAGAGTTATGACCTGCGCAGTCATGTTACGACGCTTAATAAGTTTCGCAAGTTTAAAAGCACTGGCTTTAACCAGTTAGGAGAAAAGTGGACCTTAACATGAAACTTAACCTTGAGCTGCAACGCCGACGCCGACGACGATCAAGTCACGACAATAGTTCATCTTTTTTTTTTAAATCAGATGCGCTGAAAACGGACAATGTGTCCCCTTAAATAAGATGCTAAACAATGCTATCTCTTCATAAAGCAAATCGTTATTTTTATTACCATGGGAACTAAATTTTCATCTACAACGGTATTGATACAATCAAGCTAAGGATCCAAGTTACGTTGATTTTGAACTTATCTCCGCTGTGTTATAGTAATGAAACTTTGTTATCGCAGTTAATTCATTATCGATATTGGCTCGGTAAAACAAATTGTTATTCAAATTTACGATTGTGTTTCTTAGAATGAGCTTACAAGAAAAGAAATACCGGAAATTTAGCCATGACCTTTGTCGGCATTTATTTATCATGCTAACTAACGATAAAATAGCAATCATGTCGTTGTGTTTTACAAAACAAACTCGTGACAATAGACAACAGAAACACGATATTTAATCAAATCAAAGCGCGTCATGCAAGCGAAATCAGGTTGACTGCATTGCATGTTCATATAGGATAAACAATCGCTAGAATGGTAAACATAATAAGAAAGTATTAATTCTAGAACTGAGACTCTAGATATTGATGGGATTATAACATAGCAAAAAAAGCAAAATGACCATATTAGCGTGTGCCACAGAGAAACATAAATAAAACTATTATAAAATAAACAATATCCCAACATAGCAGTCCTTTAAACATGCCCGATAAATAGCTCAATAGGAGCCCTCAGCCTTATCATCTACATGTATAATGGTCCGAGATAACGATTCTCCTTTATATTTGTAGGACTGTTACACGTATTGCTTATTTATTAGGTTATAAGAAAGCATGTCCAACTTTTTAAATTACACATGTGACGCAAACTTATCACGATGAAATTACAATAGGCAAATCCTTTTACAACAAGTCCGTCGCTCCTGCATCAACAAAATTACAATTCTTATATTTTATTTTAATTGTTGTATAACATTTTTGGGCTGTGAAGGTTTCTGGTTGTGAAGATTGTGACGTCATAGTTTAATGATGTGACTTATAACCGCTACTGACTCAGTTAACAGCATATGTTATCAGTAACATAGGTTTTGGGATTGTAGGTATAAAATGAAATATAAACATAATTGACGCAGACGTGATTTCATTTAGATAGTAACATATTCACCCAGCATAAAAGTGGCTTGAAGTTTGTTGATGAATAATCATTTCTTTTCAAACGATGTAAAGTAGAGATCATTCTTTTTGTTGGTGAATCTATTTGCAGTATAACTAAGGCTCGGGAGATACTTAATAGTTCAAGTAAACCACAAACATTGTTAAAACTCTTAAGAGTACCCACAAAATAAGGTTTGGTAGAGAAACTTTGAAAACAGTAACCAAATTTCTCAAAATACTCGCCTTATCTGGAGCTCTGGTATACACACGTTAATGCACTGTTTGTGAGAACAGTGTCCCTCTCTACAACAACCTTATACTGACAGACATATTCCATTTCAAGACATGGTTTGCCTATCACAACTTAAAACATTTACTATCACTAGTTACATTTCGAAAGACAGTATCCCCAGGAGAATTTGTACTATATTTTACAACAATGTAATACAACTAGATGTAGTGAACTCGTTTATTAAGTAATGCATTGTAGCTGTCAGAAAGTTCCTTTGGAATTCTGTATTGCTATGATACATGTACGTTCAAACAGACAAAGTGCTGTTTGTATAAGGAGGGTTAACATAGGTCAGATATGGCCAAAAAATCCCAATGCGATCACTATTCCGCCTGATACAATGTAAATTTTTAATTGTCGCAAACACCATAAGACCTCTTTGTAGCTGATGGGATGCGAGCAGATTTGATGGAGTGAATGAGTAGATTATCAGTTAAATGACAGAATGAAAGAGGGCGTGAGTACAATATTTCACGGGGAGTAAGGGGAACTATAAACAAGTTAGGGATCTGGACTATGTAAATAATTAAAGTTTACACACGGAGAGAGGGGACGTGCATTAGATGGATAGACGACAGAAAGTAACAGAGAGAGACACATCGTGTCAAGAATACCAAGTAATCTAGAAGATAGTTAAAGTGTGAAAGTGTAAAAACTAGTGGAAATGAAATCGTGGGTCGCAGAAAATCGTATGTTAGGACATATTAAGTTGTTAAATGGGGTATGTTTTATTTTCATTCTATGTTTAAATTTTTATGAATTTACAAGCAGTTGGTCATGTTCTACCAATTTGATGGCATTATATGTCTAGTGTTTAACTGTTTTTATTTTTTGCATATTGTAATGCATGTTTGAAGATGTGTTCTTTTTTTAAAGAATTTATGAGAAAGTTATCTCATTATTTACTGAAAGATTCCAAGGCTGATAATATATGTCAAATGTAATATTATATAAGCCAAAAATTTACCTACTATATTAAGATAATATCTGTTTCATCCTTGCTTCTTATAAAGCATTTGGTTTATGTGAATACTAGGGATAGAGCATTTTGTAAGATGGCTTTACCAATCTCTTTGTAGATCCCGTTTTGAGGGCGTTAAAGGCATATATTTGGGAGCAGACAAGGGAAGGTCAAGCTGCACAATTAAACAGAAAGACGGGCTAGAGTGGCATTGTTACTGTTGAAGATATTTCCTCATCGAAGGAGAAAGATTCCTATAGCAGACTTTCATTTCAACAGAAATTACATTTTTTCTGTATCAACCTCAATGAGTAGTATTCAATGTGTTGATTTTTTTATCGCTCTCTCGAACACGTTTGCACTAGTACATTTCCCTCAGTAACCAATTCCATTCGTCAGCAACAACACTCCCACAGACCCGACGTTCTGTACGGCAGACAGTTATCAGACTTGATTGGTCACCAACCTGTCATCAGACTTACTGGTATTGTAGTTGACGGTACCTTCTAACAAACTTTCTAATAATTAATGACGACATGCTTTGTTTAAAAAGAACACAACCAGTAAACGGAAAGATATTAATGGCGGGCGTATATTGCTGACGGTTTTTTTACATGTATCTCCGATGTTTTTATTACAAAGTATTGTTTATTGCTTGTTTGTTTGCTTTACCCTACCTTATACCAGCTAGGGCTAATGGACGTCCCGTAGAGATAGGGAAGTGGCTACAGAGAACTCTTCTGTAGAACACTCTGGTTCTTTCACATGTCCAGTGTAAACAAATATTTTCAAATATTTGAGTTTGCTACTGTTTCAGAGAACTCGTATCTTGGCGATATCAAACGAAAACTGGAACATTTCTTAACGAAAATAGACAAATTAAGATTGATATAAATAGCAGGCGTGAATATATGACCTGCAATTTCAGAAAACATAATTTAAAAATATGCTGAACATGAAACATTTGTGAGCGTAATAGCATGTTTGCAAAATGTTTGTATGGTGTTAATATTATTTACAAAAATTAGAAAGAAAACTACCATTATTACGGTTTTAGAAATGATCCCCTGATGCGAAAAATATATGCTGAAACAAACTAAATACATTTGCTTTAAAACTGTATTTCTGTTAATTCTCTAGTTGTCAAACGGTAAACGATAATAACTGTGCACATTTAACTTCATTGATGGGTAGTGTTAGAGTGGAAAAAAATAAAATGAAAAGTGATAGCCATTTGTCAATTTATATTACTGTATGGAAACTTTCATGTTTATAATTATCAATTTCTGATAGTGACGTCATAAAAAATATTTCAAAACGTGTGTATGAATATTTATGTATGCTGTATTAATGATATAACCCGGTCCTGTTTTCGTGGGTTAAGACTTCTACCGTTCCGGCTAGATTTTCTACAAGTCAATCGAAGTATTGATTTTAATGCTTTTTGTCTGCAAAGTGTCGGAAAATTGTATAGACTGGCGGGTCACAGCTCGCAAAAAAAAATATGTTATGTTTGGAAGAAGTAAATCAATGCATTAGCATTCGACTGCTTTTACAACCGACATATCGAGATGTAGGGCATACATGAAACTTACTATAACTAACGACCAAAAGCTCTCAGTGTGACAGCTGTGACAAGATTTTATCGCCCGTGTGACTACTTCAGACAGAAAAGGATATTCCATACTGGAACTGACGATAATTATTAAGGATAATACAATAATCCCTCTATAACATCATGTCCCCAGAAATTATGTCTTCATTATATATGAAAATGTCTACCCTGGTTAGCTGTTGTGTGTTTGTTTTGACGTGACTAAGATGCGCCTTAGTTTTGGACACAACTAGTTGTCGTTTTGGTGATGAATCGGACTAGCGATAACCTGATCTAAAGTTAATTAATTTGGCATTTGACAATCGAATAGAACGTATCAGTTTCTAGAAATCGTATTTTGATGTTCGTTATATACAACACATCAAACAGTCTCTAAAACGCCGTAAAAAGGTCATTTGGTCAGTTACGAACTCAATTACCAACTCCTTGATTCATATCAAATAATAAATCACAAAATGTTTCTATTATCATGAATGACGTATTAATTCACCTGAGTAGAATATCTGTTTTTCTGTTTAGGAATACAGACACAGCGATGCTCTTGTTAAATTTGTCATGTACCGAACAAATTCATAAGCTTCCCTTTTTTGATGGTTTACGAGGTCAGTGACTTCTAAAGATAGAATAGTTATGCTTGTTTTCTCTAAATTATGTGCCATACGAGGTGATCTGACTAAACACTTTGGACGTTTCCTGAATAATAATTTGAGGTTAAGTGGATTTAAGATTCAAGACAACCAGTTGCAGACGCAACATTCATTCAGCATATACTATATATATATATATATATAGTAGGAGAGATTTATACACCAAACAGACTATCTTTCACATGCTCTGGATCCCGGGGGATGCAATGT